>JAVLUX010000163.1:16562500-16862500 GCA_032164185.1 Moxostoma hubbsi | reverse complement strand
AACCCTAACCCTAACCCTAACCCTAACCCTAACCCTAACCCTAACCCTAACCCTAACCCTAACCCTAACCCTAACCCTAACCCTAACCCTAACCCTAACCCTAACCCTAACCCTAACCCTAACCCTAACCCTAACCCTAACCCTAACCCTAACCCTAACCCTAACCCTAACCCTAACCCTAACCCTAACCCTAACCCTAACCCTAACCCTAACCCTAACCCTAACCCTAACCCTAACCCTAACCCTAACCCTAACCCTAACCCTAACCCTAACCCTAACCCTAACCCTAACCCTAACCCTAACCCTAACCCTAACCCTAACCCTAACCCTAACCCTAACCCTAACCCTAACCCTAACCCTAACCCTAACCCTAACCCTAACCCTAACCCTAACCCTAACCCTAACCCTAACCCTAACCCTAACCCTAACCCTAACCCTAACCCTAACCCTAACCCTAACCCTAACCCTAACCCTAACCCTAACCCTAACCCTAACCCTAACCCTAACCCTAACCCTAACCCTAACCCTAACCCTAACCCTAACCCTAACCCTAACCCTAACCCTAACCCTAACCCTAACCCTAACCCTAACCCTAACCCTAACCCTAACCCTAACCCTAACCCTAACCCTAACCCTAACCCTAACCCTAACCCTAACCCTAACCCTAACCCTAACCCTAACCCTAACCCTAACCCTAACCCTAACCCTAACCCTAACCCTAACCCTAACCCTAACCCTAACCCTAACCCTAACCCTAACCCTAACCCTAACCCTAACCCTAACCCTAACCCTAACCCTAACCCTAACCCTAACCCTAACCCTAACCCTAACCCTAACCCTAACCCTAACCCTAACCCTAACCCTAACCCTAACCCTAACCCTAACCCTAACCCTAACCCTAACCCTAACCCTAACCCTAACCCTAACCCTAACCCTAACCCTAACCCTAACCCTAACCCTAACCCTAACCCTAACCCTAACCCTAACCCTAACCCTAACCCTAACCCTAACCCTAACCCTAACCCTAACCCTAACCCTAACCCTAACCCTAACCCTAACCCTAACCCTAACCCTAACCCTAACCCTAACCCTAACCCTAACCCTAACCCTAACCCTAACCCTAACCCTAACCCTAACCCTAACCCTAACCCTAACCCTAACCCTAACCCTAACCCTAACCCTAACCCTAACCCTAACCCTAACCCTAACCCTAACCCTAACCCTAACCCTAACCCTAACCCTAACCCTAACCCTAACCCTAACCCTAACCCTAACCCTAACCCTAACCCTAACCCTAACCCTAACCCTAACCCTAACCCTAACCCTAACCCTAACCCTAACCCTAACCCTAACCCTAACCCTAACCCTAACCCTAACCCTAACCCTAACCCTAACCCTAACCCTAACCCTAACCCTAACCCTAACCCTAACCCTAACCCTAACCCTAACCCTAACCCTAACCCTAACCCTAACCCTAACCCTAACCCTAACCCTAACCCTAACCCTAACCCTAACCCTAACCCTAACCCTAACCCTAACCCTAACCCTAACCCTAACCCTAACCCTAACCCTAACCCTAACCCTAACCCTAACCCTAACCCTAACCCTAACCCTAACCCTAACCCTAACCCTAACCCTAACCCTAACCCTAACCCTAACCCTAACCCTAACCCTAACCCTAACCCTAACCCTAACCCTAACCCTAACCCTAACCCTAACCCTAACCCTAACCCTAACCCTAACCCTAACCCTAACCCTAACCCTAACCCTAACCCTAACCCTAACCCTAACCCTAACCCTAACCCTAACCCTAACCCTAACCCTAACCCTAACCCTAACCCTAACCCTAACCCTAACCCTAACCCTAACCCTAACCCTAACCCTAACCCTAACCCTAACCCTAACCCTAACCCTAACCCTAACCCTAACCCTAACCCTAACCCTAACCCTAACCCTAACCCTAACCCTAACCCTAACCCTAACCCTAACCCTAACCCTAACCCTAACCCTAACCCTAACCCTAACCCTAACCCTAACCCTAACCCTAACCCTAACCCTAACCCTAACCCTAACCCTAACCCTAACCCTAACCCTAACCCTAACCCTAACCCTAACCCTAACCCTAACCCTAACCCTAACCCTAACCCTAACCCTAACCCTAACCCTAACCCTAACCCTAACCCTAACCCTAACCCTAACCCTAACCCTAACCCTAACCCTAACCCTAACCCTAACCCTAACCCTAACCCTAACCCTAACCCTAACCCTAACCCTAACCCTAACCCTAACCCTAACCCTAACCCTAACCCTAACCCTAACCCTAACCCTAACCCTAACCCTAACCCTAACCCTAACCCTAACCCTAACCCTAACCCTAACCCTAACCCTAACCCTAACCCTAACCCTAACCCTAACCCTAACCCTAACCCTAACCCTAACCCTAACCCTAACCCTAACCCTAACCCTAACCCTAACCCTAACCCTAACCCTAACCCTAACCCTAACCCTAACCCTAACCCTAACCCTAACCCTAACCCTAACCCTAACCCTAACCCTAACCCTAACCCTAACCCTAACCCTAACCCTAACCCTAACCCTAACCCTAACCCTAACCCTAACCCTAACCCTAACCCTAACCCTAACCCTAACCCTAACCCTAACCCTAACCCTAACCCTAACCCTAACCCTAACCCTAACCCTAACCCTAACCCTAACCCTAACCCTAACCCTAACCCTAACCCTAACCCTAACCCTAACCCTAACCCTAACCCTAACCCTAACCCTAACCCTAACCCTAACCCTAACCCTAACCCTAACCCTAACCCTAACCCTAACCCTAACCCTAACCCTAACCCTAACCCTAACCCTAACCCTAACCCTAACCCTAACCCTAACCCTAACCCTAACCCTAACCCTAACCCTAACCCTAACCCTAACCCTAACCCTAACCCTAACCCTAACCCTAACCCTAACCCTAACCCTAACCCTAACCCTAACCCTAACCCTAACCCTAACCCTAACCCTAACCCTAACCCTAACCCTAACCCTAACCCTAACCCTAACCCTAACCCTAACCCTAACCCTAACCCTAACCCTAACCCTAACCCTAACCCTAACCCTAACCCTAACCCTAACCCTAACCCTAACCCTAACCCTAACCCTAACCCTAACCCTAACCCTAACCCTAACCCTAACCCTAACCCTAACCCTAACCCTAACCCTAACCCTAACCCTAACCCTAACCCTAACCCTAACCCTAACCCTAACCCTAACCCTAACCCTAACCCTAACCCTAACCCTAACCCTAACCCTAACCCTAACCCTAACCCTAACCCTAACCCTAACCCTAACCCTAACCCTAACCCTAACCCTAACCCTAACCCTAACCCTAACCCTAACCCTAACCCTAACCCTAACCCTAACCCTAACCCTAACCCTAACCCTAACCCTAACCCTAACCCTAACCCTAACCCTAACCCTAACCCTAACCCTAACCCTAACCCTAACCCTAACCCTAACCCTAACCCTAACCCTAACCCTAACCCTAACCCTAACCCTAACCCTAACCCTAACCCTAACCCTAACCCTAACCCTAACCCTAACCCTAACCCTAACCCTAACCCTAACCCTAACCCTAACCCTAACCCTAACCCTAACCCTAACCCTAACCCTAACCCTAACCCTAACCCTAACCCTAACCCTAACCCTAACCCTAACCCTAACCCTAACCCTAACCCTAACCCTAACCCTAACCCTAACCCTAACCCTAACCCTAACCCTAACCCTAACCCTAACCCTAACCCTAACCCTAACCCTAACCCTAACCCTAACCCTAACCCTAACCCTAACCCTAACCCTAACCCTAACCCTAACCCTAACCCTAACCCTAACCCTAACCCTAACCCTAACCCTAACCCTAACCCTAACCCTAACCCTAACCCTAACCCTAACCCTAACCCTAACCCTAACCCTAACCCTAACCCTAACCCTAACCCTAACCCTAACCCTAACCCTAACCCTAACCCTAACCCTAACCCTAACCCTAACCCTAACCCTAACCCTAACCCTAACCCTAACCCTAACCCTAACCCTAACCCTAACCCTAACCCTAACCCTAACCCTAACCCTAACCCTAACCCTAACCCTAACCCTAACCCTAACCCTAACCCTAACCCTAACCCTAACCCTAACCCTAACCCTAACCCTAACCCTAACCCTAACCCTAACCCTAACCCTAACCCTAACCCTAACCCTAACCCTAACCCTAACCCTAACCCTAACCCTAACCCTAACCCTAACCCTAACCCTAACCCTAACCCTAACCCTAACCCTAACCCTAACCCTAACCCTAACCCTAACCCTAACCCTAACCCTAACCCTAACCCTAACCCTAACCCTAACCCTAACCCTAACCCTAACCCTAACCCTAACCCTAACCCTAACCCTAACCCTAACCCTAACCCTAACCCTAACCCTAACCCTAACCCTAACCCTAACCCTAACCCTAACCCTAACCCTAACCCTAACCCTAACCCTAACCCTAACCCTAACCCTAACCCTAACCCTAACCCTAACCCTAACCCTAACCCTAACCCTAACCCTAACCCTAACCCTAACCCTAACCCTAACCCTAACCCTAACCCTAACCCTAACCCTAACCCTAACCCTAACCCTAACCCTAACCCTAACCCTAACCCTAACCCTAACCCTAACCCTAACCCTAACCCTAACCCTAACCCTAACCCTAACCCTAACCCTAACCCTAACCCTAACCCTAACCCTAACCCTAACCCTAACCCTAACCCTAACCCTAACCCTAACCCTAACCCTAACCCTAACCCTAACCCTAACCCTAACCCTAACCCTAACCCTAACCCTAACCCTAACCCTAACCCTAACCCTAACCCTAACCCTAACCCTAACCCTAACCCTAACCCTAACCCTAACCCTAACCCTAACCCTAACCCTAACCCTAACCCTAACCCTAACCCTAACCCTAACCCTAACCCTAACCCTAACCCTAACCCTAACCCTAACCCTAACCCTAACCCTAACCCTAACCCTAACCCTAACCCTAACCCTAACCCTAACCCTAACCCTAACCCTAACCCTAACCCTAACCCTAACCCTAACCCTAACCCTAACCCTAACCCTAACCCTAACCCTAACCCTAACCCTAACCCTAACCCTAACCCTAACCCTAACCCTAACCCTAACCCTAACCCTAACCCTAACCCTAACCCTAACCCTAACCCTAACCCTAACCCTAACCCTAACCCTAACCCTAACCCTAACCCTAACCCTAACCCTAACCCTAACCCTAACCCTAACCCTAACCCTAACCCTAACCCTAACCCTAACCCTAACCCTAACCCTAACCCTAACCCTAACCCTAACCCTAACCCTAACCCTAACCCTAACCCTAACCCTAACCCTAACCCTAACCCTAACCCTAACCCTAACCCTAACCCTAACCCTAACCCTAACCCTAACCCTAACCCTAACCCTAACCCTAACCCTAACCCTAACCCTAACCCTAACCCTAACCCTAACCCTAACCCTAACCCTAACCCTAACCCTAACCCTAACCCTAACCCTAACCCTAACCCTAACCCTAACCCTAACCCTAACCCTAACCCTAACCCTAACCCTAACCCTAACCCTAACCCTAACCCTAACCCTAACCCTAACCCTAACCCTAACCCTAACCCTAACCCTAACCCTAACCCTAACCCTAACCCTAACCCTAACCCTAACCCTAACCCTAACCCTAACCCTAACCCTAACCCTAACCCTAACCCTAACCCTAACCCTAACCCTAACCCTAACCCTAACCCTAACCCTAACCCTAACCCTAACCCTAACCCTAACCCTAACCCTAACCCTAACCCTAACCCTAACCCTAACCCTAACCCTAACCCTAACCCTAACCCTAACCCTAACCCTAACCCTAACCCTAACCCTAACCCTAACCCTAACCCTAACCCTAACCCTAACCCTAACCCTAACCCTAACCCTAACCCTAACCCTAACCCTAACCCTAACCCTAACCCTAACCCTAACCCTAACCCTAACCCTAACCCTAACCCTAACCCTAACCCTAACCCTAACCCTAACCCTAACCCTAACCCTAACCCTAACCCTAACCCTAACCCTAACCCTAACCCTAACCCTAACCCTAACCCTAACCCTAACCCTAACCCTAACCCTAACCCTAACCCTAACCCTAACCCTAACCCTAACCCTAACCCTAACCCTAACCCTAACCCTAACCCTAACCCTAACCCTAACCCTAACCCTAACCCTAACCCTAACCCTAACCCTAACCCTAACCCTAACCCTAACCCTAACCCTAACCCTAACCCTAACCCTAACCCTAACCCTAACCCTAACCCTAACCCTAACCCTAACCCTAACCCTAACCCTAACCCTAACCCTAACCCTAACCCTAACCCTAACCCTAACCCTAACCCTAACCCTAACCCTAACCCTAACCCTAACCCTAACCCTAACCCTAACCCTAACCCTAACCCTAACCCTAACCCTAACCCTAACCCTAACCCTAACCCTAACCCTAACCCTAACCCTAACCCTAACCCTAACCCTAACCCTAACCCTAACCCTAACCCTAACCCTAACCCTAACCCTAACCCTAACCCTAACCCTAACCCTAACCCTAACCCTAACCCTAACCCTAACCCTAACCCTAACCCTAACCCTAACCCTAACCCTAACCCTAACCCTAACCCTAACCCTAACCCTAACCCTAACCCTAACCCTAACCCTAACCCTAACCCTAACCCTAACCCTAACCCTAACCCTAACCCTAACCCTAACCCTAACCCTAACCCTAACCCTAACCCTAACCCTAACCCTAACCCTAACCCTAACCCTAACCCTAACCCTAACCCTAACCCTAACCCTAACCCTAACCCTAACCCTAACCCTAACCCTAACCCTAACCCTAACCCTAACCCTAACCCTAACCCTAACCCTAACCCTAACCCTAACCCTAACCCTAACCCTAACCCTAACCCTAACCCTAACCCTAACCCTAACCCTAACCCTAACCCTAACCCTAACCCTAACCCTAACCCTAACCCTAACCCTAACCCTAACCCTAACCCTAACCCTAACCCTAACCCTAACCCTAACCCTAACCCTAACCCTAACCCTAACCCTAACCCTAACCCTAACCCTAACCCTAACCCTAACCCTAACCCTAACCCTAACCCTAACCCTAACCCTAACCCTAACCCTAACCCTAACCCTAACCCTAACCCTAACCCTAACCCTAACCCTAACCCTAACCCTAACCCTAACCCTAACCCTAACCCTAACCCTAACCCTAACCCTAACCCTAACCCTAACCCTAACCCTAACCCTAACCCTAACCCTAACCCTAACCTAACCCTAACCCTAACCCTAACCCTAACCCTAACCCTAACCCTAACCCTAACCCTAACCCTAACCCTAACCCTATCCTAACCCTAACCCTAACCCTAACCCTAACCCTAACCCTAACCCTAACCCTAACCCTAACCCTAACCCTAACCTAACCCTAACCCTAACCCTAACCCTAACCCTAACCCTAACCCTAACCCTAACCCTAACCCTAACCCTAACCCTAACCCTAACCCTAACCCTAACCCTAACCTAACCCTAACCCTAACCCTAACCCTAACCCTAACCCTAACCCTAACCCTAACCCTAACCCTAACCCTAACCCTAACCCTAACCCTAACCCTAACCCTAACCCTAACCCTAACCTAACCCTAACCCTAACCCTAACCCTAACCCTAACCCTAACCCTAACCTAACTAACCCTAACCCTAACCCTAACCTAACCCTAACCCTAACCCTAACCCTAACCCTAACCCTAACCCTAACCCTAACCCTAACCCTAACCCTAACCCTTAACCTAACCCTTATCCGCTAACCCTTACCCTAAACCTTACCCTAACCCTAGCCCTACGTGCCTAATGCTTAAGTTGCATTTTTACAATTTGAAGGGTCGTTACAAATGTAGCTCTTTGTGCGCTCAATTTTGGAACAATTTCTTTAAATATTTATTGGACTCAAGTCTGCTCTGCTCGCAACAGAATAATCTCCTCCTCACAAGCATGGTCCGATACATTTCATGAAATGATAATAATAAAGGATTGAGTTCATCCCACCCAAACATTCCTACAAAAACATTTCAGGAGTGATACATGGATATGATACTGATTTCAGTTGCTCAACTGAAATATAAACAGTATTTAAATTAAACGCTATTATTGTTGCCCAAAGCTAACGTGCTGCAGGCCTACATGCTGCCAAAATGCGCAGGAAAGAAGAAACGTCGTTCTTGTGAAAAATGCGTTCATTACCACGTCTCCTCTATAGTCGTATTCATGCAAATCTTAAAGGCGTGCAGGTGACTTTTTCCACCACTCAAAACCTACATGCAAATGACTGTTTTCCTTTTTAAGTGCTACATTTCTAATGCTTTCTTTTTCTGTTCATCTCGCCCCGTCACATGAAGACAGACGGAATTCTGAGTTCGATGACACCAAGCTTGGCAAAATCGGACAGACCGTTCTAAAGATTGATCTGTGAAACAATCCAGCCAATCAGATTCAATATGCAAATGAGGGTGGAGATAATGAGGGTGAAACTCGTAATCACCTCTATACCTACAGAGTTTTTAACCCCCGGGGCTAGGGGTTAGGGTCATCTAGCAATTTAACCCCAACTAACCCCAGCTGACTGGGGTTAGCCCTAGTGGACTGATGGAGAATTGCACTTTCCCACTTACAACTTTAAACCTATGGTAACTTTATTTTATAAAGTTATAAGGGCAATATTTGGTGCAGTTTGTTTTCTCACAACAACAACAACAAAATGTTTACAAGTCCACCTGTAATTTGTTTGAATCTACTTCATTTCTGGAAACATTTTTTTAATAAAATGAACTGGACTCCAAAACATCCTCCTCACAAACAAGTCAAATAAATGCAAAGGGTCTTGCTATATTTACTTGGGTTCATTTCTTTCATTTGTTATTAACAGTCTTACAGTAGGAATCAAATATAGCAGTCTGTTTGGGACTTTATTGAGTAGAATATGAAGTTGCTGTAAATGACCACCAGATGGAGACTCGATACCACAAAAACAAAACATCCTTCTGTTATTTGTTTTTTTATTTATTTCATTTTTGGAAACATTTCTTTGATACAATTAACTGGACTCAAAAATACTCCTCATATACAAGTAAAAGAAATATCAAATGAAATAATAATAATAATAATAATGATAGTAAAAAGTTTAAACTTTATTTAAAAGTTTCATTAGTTACAGACAGACACACAAACACAGACAGAGAAACAAATAGACACACATGCAGAAAGATAGACAGACAGACAGATAGTTAGATAGACAGACAGATAGTTAGATAGACAGACAGACAGACAGATAGTTAGATAGATAGACAGACAGACAGATAGTTAGATAGATAGACAGACAGACAGTTAGATAGATTGACAGACAGATAGTTCGATAGACAGATAGTTAGATAGACAGACAGACAGATAGTTAGATAGATAGACAGAAAGACAGATAGTTAGATAGATAGACAGATAGTTAGATAGACAGACAGAAAGATAGATAGACAGACAGACAGACAGGCAGATAGTGAGATACATAGACAGATAGACAGACAGACAGACAGACAGTCAGACAGATAGTTAGTTAGATAGACAGAAAGATAGATTTATGACTTACAGCTACAAATATATACACACATACACACACATACACAAAGTGGACATATTGAGATCTGCACTGTGCAAAACTGCTAAAATGTGGATTTTTTAACACAGAATCACAGACAGTTTCAATGCTGAGCCTTTAGGGGGCGTCCACTTAAGAACAGCCGTTCATTTGAAATATGAATGATTTATCAATAAAATTGAAGTTTACAAAAACTTGCAAAAGAAATCTAACAGGAAAAATACAAACTATGTTCCTGTTCATACTGTACAATGATTTTGAACGCAAGTTATGCTGCTTAAAACCTTTATATTACAGCAATGTTTTTAAAACATGCAGATTTTATATATATATATATATGGCCAGTTAAATTGGCAGCCTTTGCTGTGAATGTCGGTCTCTCATCCGTGTCTAGAAAAGCACTTCATAAATTAAATGAATTATTATAATTACTCATGTTATTATTATTATTTTCGTAATTCTTGTTATTATCCTTATTATTCCGTCAATAAAACTTTCCTTGTGTAATTGTATGATTCCACCTGAATTATTCACTTTAACACTTGCAAAATTCCGAATGACATTAAAAATAATTTCTGCAACAGAACACCTCAGATGTCAAAAACTCTTAGCATTTGTGAGCACTTTTCCATAGACTCACATTGTATAGACTGCCACCCAGTGGGGTTAAACAATAATGGTCCAATGTGAAACGAGTACGTTTTAGGCCGCCGTGTTGGCTACGAACGAGTGATCGTTCCCAAACTTTGCACAGACTATGGGGGTCTTTCCACGAGAAACATATTGCAGTTTTGTGTGCCTAGCCCCAGGGTAACCCGTTTTATTACACTAATAACATGTTTTATATAGTCGGCCTTCTATAAAGCCTCTGTGAAACGAGTACGTTTTAGGCCGCCGTGTTGGCTTAAACGAGCGATCGTTCCCAAACTTTACACACACTAGGGAGGTGTTTCCACAAGAAACATACTACACTTTTGTGTGCCCAGCCCCATGGGAACCCATTTTATTACAGTAAAAATATGCTTAATATAGTCGGCCTTCTATAAAGCCTCTGTGAAATAAGTACGTTTTAGGCCGCCGTGTTGGCTACGAACGAGTGATCGTTCCCAAACTTTGTACAGTCTATTGGGCTCTTTCCACGAGAAACATATTGCAGTTTTGTGTGCCTAGCCCCAGGGTAACCCGTTTTATTACAGTAAAAATATGCTTAATATATTCGGCCTTCCATAAAGCCTCTGTGAAAGGAGTACGTTTTAGGCCGCCGTGTTGGCTACGAACGAGCGATCGTTCCCAAACTTTGCACACACTATGGGGGTCTTTCCACGAGAAACATATTACACATTTGTGTACCTAGGGCAAGGAGAACCCATTTTATAACAGTAAAAATATGCTTAATATAGTCTGCCTTCTATAAAGCCTCTGTTTAACGAGTACGTTTTAGGCCGCCGTGTTGGCTACGAACGAGCGATCGTTCCCAAACTTTGCACACACTATGGGGGTCTTTCCACGAGAAACATATTACACTTTTGTGTGCCTAGCCCAATGGGAACCCATTTTATTACACTAATAACATGTTTTATATAGTCGGCCTTCTATAACGCCTCTGTGAAACAAGTACGTTTTAGGCCGCCGTGTTGGCTACGAACGAGCGATCGTTCCCAAACTTTGTACAGTCTATCGGGCTCTTTCCATGAGAAACATATTGCAGTTTTTTGTGCCTAGCCCCAGGGTAACCCGTTTTATTACAGTAAAAATATGCTTAATATAGTCAGCCTTCCATAAAGCCTCTGTGAAACGAGTACGTTTTAGGCCGCCGTGTTGGCTACGAACGAGCGATCGTTCCCAAACTTTACACACACTAGGGGGGTGTTTCCACAAGAAACATACTACACTTTTGTGTGCCCAGCCCCATGGGAACCCATTTTATTATAGTAAAAATATGTTTAATATAGTCGGCCTTCTATAAAGCCTCTGTGAAACGAGTACGTTTTAGGCCGCCGTGTTGGCTACGAACGAGTGATCGTTCCCAAACTTTGTACAGTCTATCGGGCTCTTTCCACGAGAAACATACTGCAGTTTTGTGTGCCTAGCCCCAGGGTAACCCGTTTTATTACAGTAAAAATATGCTTAGTATAGTCAGCCTTCCATAAAGCCTCTGTGAAACGAGTACGTTTTAGGCCGCCGTGTTGGCTACGAACGAGCGATCATTCCCAAACTTTGCACAAACTATGGGGGTCTTTCCACGAGAAACATATTACACTTTTGTGTACCTAGCCCAATGGGAACACGTTTTATTACACTAAAAATATGCTTAATATAGTCGGCCTTCCATAAAGCCTCTGTGAAACGAGTACGTTTTAGGCCGCTGTGTTGGCTACGATCGAGTGATCGTTCCCAAACTTTGCACACTCTATCGGGCTCTTTCCACGAGAAACATATTGCAGTTTTGTGTGCCTAGCCCCAGGGTAACCCGTTTTATTACACTAATAACATGTTTTATATAGTCGGCCTTCTATAAAGCCTCTGTGAAACGAGTAAGTTTTAGGCCGCCGTGTTGGCTACGAACGAGCGATCGTTCCCAAACTTTGCACAAACTATGGGGGTCTTTCCACGAGAAACATATTACACTTTTGTGTACCTAGCCCACTGGGAACACGTTTTATTACACTAAAAATATGCTTAATATAGTCGGCCTTCCATAAAGCCTCTGTGAAACGAGTACGTTTTAGGCCGCTGTGTTGGCTACGATCGAGTGATCGTTCCCAAACTTTGCACACTCTATCGGGCTCTTTCCACGAGAAACATATTGCAGTTTTGTGTGCCTAGCCCCAGGGTAACCCGTTTTATTACACTAATAACATGTTTCATATAGTCGGCCTTCTATAAAGCCTCTGTGAAACGAGTAAGTTTTAGGCCGCCGTGTTGGCTACGAACGAGCGATCGTTCCCAAACTTTGCACAAACTATGGGGGTCTTTCCACGAGAAACATATTACACTTTTGTGTACCTAGCCCAATGGGAACACGTTTTATTACACTAAAAATATGCTTAATATAGTCGGCCTTCCATAAAGCCTCTGTGAAACGAGTACGTTTTAGGCCGCTGTGTTGGCTACGATCGAGCGATCGTTCCCAAACTTTGCACACTCTATCGGGCTCTTTCCACGAGAAACATATTGCAGTTTTGTGTGCCTAGCCCCAGGGTAACCCGTTTTATTACACTAATAACATGTTTTATATAGTCGGCCTTCTATAAAGCCTCTGTGAAACGAGTAAGTTTTAGGCCGCCGTGTTGGCTACAAACGAGCGATCGTTCCCAAACTTTGCACAAACTATGGGGGTCTTTCCACGAGAAACATATTACACTTTTGTGTACCTAGCCCAATGGGAACACGTTTTATTACACTAAAAATATGCTTAATATAGTCGGCCTTCCATAAAGCCTCTGTGAAACGAGTACGTTTTAGGCCGCTGTGTTGGCTACGATCGAGCGATCGTTCCCAAACTTTGCACACTCTATCGGGCTCTTTGCACGAGAAACATATTGCAGTTTTGTGTGCCTAGCCCCAGGGTAACCCGTTTTATTACAGTAAAGACACGGTAAATTGACATAGGCCTTTATAAATTTATCACAGTTCGCCGAAAGCCAGTTTATTCTATTAACCAAGAGAACCCATTGACTTCTACTGTCGTCCTGCCCAGGAAAGCATGGCATTTCTGCTTGGCACTGCTGCGGTCACGAAGGAGCTGCCGCTAGCATGTCAGGGATCACTTTACCTGATCGAGCTTCCTCACATTCTGTGTCTTACCGCATGGCTGCCTGTCGGTGCATCACAAAATGGGTGGTTTTCATCCCTATATCCCATAACCTAACCTAACCCTAACTAACCTTATTCTAACCTAACCTAACTTCTTAACCTAACCCAACTTCTAAGCTAATAAAAGTCAAAAGTATCAAAAAGATACCAGGCTTACACAAATTAAGATTGTATCACTTTATTCAACTTTAACTCTAAACATAACCAACTTCTGAACAGAACACATTTCCAAACTAAATACAAGTCACACTGATCAAGAAGACACAACATTTACACACTATAGAGCAAGTTAGACCATAAGAGAAGTATGTTTTTGAGACTAAATCAAACCTCTTAAGACTGATCGAGGACAAAGTCAATCAGATAGCTAGAGGATCACATATAGAACATGACATTTTTGTAAAAATCGGACCAGCGGAACCAAAGTTAAAGACGATGGCGTGTTCGCCGTCGGTAGTTTCTATCCTATATCCTGCTCTGACCTGACCTAAGGCTGCCACGGGCCCCCGAAAACACTCCACTCAAACCTACACCAATGGACTCCAAACGCCCCCAAATGCGCTCCTAGCACGGTCCCCCGGGACGTCAGCGGGGCAACCAACCACGCCGGACGGCTGTCAAATTCCGCTACAGCACGGACCACATAGGATGCGGGCCAAGCCCCGTATCTCCGCAAACGTACCTGCCAGAGTCACGGGGCCAACGCTGGTCTTCTCGGAAACCCGCAGGCCCACACCGCCAGCACCTTCAGAACAGCAGCCACCCACAGACAAACATTTTTCCATAGACTGACATTGTATGGACTGCCGCCCAGCGGCGGGGGCTAAGCTATTACCACGTGCTGGTGGTTGGGAGCAGAGGGATTCAAGCCTTTAAGTTGCATTTTTAAAATCTGAAGGGTCCTTACAAATGTAGCTCTTCGTGCGCTCAATTTTGGAACAATTTCTTTAAATATTTACTGGACTCAAGTCTGCTCTGCTCGCAACAGAATAATCTCCTCCTCACAAGCATGGTCCGATACATTGAAATGATAATAATAAAGGATTGAGTTCATCCCACCCAAACATTCCTACAAAAACATTTCAGGAGTGATACATGGATATGATACTGATTTCAGTTGCTCAACTGAAATATAAACAGTATTTAAACCGCAATGGGCTGTTTACAAATCAAATTAAACGCTATTATTGTTGCCCAAAGCTAACGTGCTGCAGGCCTACATGCTGCCAAAATGCGCAGGAAAGAAGAAACGTCGTTCTTGTGAAAAATGCGTTCATTACCACGTCTCCTCTACAGTCGTATTCATGCAAATCTTAAAGGCGTGCAGGTGACTTTTTCCACCACTCAAAACCTACATGCAAATGACTTTTTTCCTTTTTAAGTGCTACATTTCTAATGCTTTCTTTTTCTGTTCATCTCGCTCCGTCACATGAAGACAGACGGAATTCTGAGTTCGATGACACCAAGCTTGGCAAAATCGGACAGACCGTTCTAAAGATTGATCTGTGAAACAATCCAGCCAATCAGATTCGATATGCAAATGAGGGTGGAGATAATGAGGGTGAAACTCGTAATCACCTCTATACCTAACCCTAACCCTAACCCTAACCCTAACCCTAACCCTAACCTAACCCTAACCCTAACCCTAACCCTAACCTGCCAGAGTCACGGGGCCAACGCTGGTCTTCTCGGAAACCCGCAGGCCCACACCGCCAGCACCTTCAGAACAGCAGCCACCCACAGACAAACATTTTTCCATAGACTGACATTGTATGGACTGCCGCCCAGCGGCGGGGGCTAAGCTATTACCACGTGCTGGTGGTTGGGAGCAGAGGGATTCAAGCCTTTAAGTTGCATTTTTTAAATCTGAAGGGTCCTTACAAATGTAGCTCTTCGTGCGCTCAATTTTGGAACAATTTCTTTAAATATTTACTGGACTCAAGTCTGCTCTGCTCGCAACAGAATGATCTCCTCCTCACAAGCATGGTCTGATACATTTCATGAGATGATAATAATAAAAGGATTGAGTTCATCCCACCCAAAAATTCCTACAAAAACATTTCAGGAGTGATACATGGATATGATACTGATTTCAGTTGCTCAACTGAAATATAAACCGTATTTAAACCGCAAAGGGCTGTTTACAAATCAAATTAAATGCTATTATTGTTGCCCAAAGCTAACGTGCTGCAGGCCTACATGCTGCCAAAATGCGCAGGAAAGAAGAAACGTCGTTCTTGTGAAAAATGCGTTCATTACCACGTCTCCTCTATAGTCGTATTCATGCAAATCTTAAAGGCGTGCAGGTGACTTTTTCCACCACTCAAAACCTACATGCAAATGACTGTTTTCCTTTTTAAGTGCTACATTTCTAATGCTTTCTTTTTCTGTTCATCTCGCCCCGTCACATGAAGAACGACGGAATTCTGAGTTCGATGACACCAAGCTTGGCAAAATCGGACAGACCGTTCTAAAGATTGATCTGTGAAACAATCCAGCCAATCAGATTCGATATGCAAATGAGGGTGGAGATAATGAGGGTGAAACTCATAATTACCTCTATACCTACAGAGTTTTTAACCCCCGGGGCTAGGGGTTAGGGTCATCTAGCGATTTAACCCCAACTAACCCCAGCGGACTGGGGTTAGCCCTAGTGGACTGATGGAGAATTGCACTTTCCCACTTACAACTTTAAACCTAAGGTAACATTATTTTATAAAGTTATAAGGGCAATATTTGGTGCAGTTTGTTTTCTCACAACAACAACAACAAAATGTTTACAAGTCCACCTGTAATTTGTTTGAATCTACTTCATTTCTGGAAACATTTTTTTAATAAAATGAACTGGACTCCAAAACATCCTCCTCACAAACAAGTCAAATAAATGCAAAGGGTCTTGCTATATTTACTTGGGTTCATTTCTTTCATTTGTTATTAACAGTCTTACAGTAGGAATCAAATATAGCAGTCTGATTGGGACTTTATAGAGTAGAATATGAAGTTGCTGTAAATGACCACCAGATGGATACTCGATACCACAAAAACAAAACATCCTTCTGCTATTTGTTTTTTTTATTTATTTCATTTTTTGAAACATTTCTTTGATACAATTAACTGGACTCAAAAATACTCCTCACATACAAGTAAAAGAAATATCATGAAATAATAATAATAATGATAGTAAAAAGTTTAAACTTTATTTAAAAGCTTCATTAGTTACAGACAGACACACAAACACAGACAGAGAAACAAATAGACACATAGGCAGAAAGATAGACAGACAGACAGACATTTAGATAGACAGACAGACAGACAGATAGTTAGCTAGACAGACAGACAGTTAGCTAGATAGACAGACAGACAGACAGACAGACAGTTAGATAGATAGACAGACAGACAGACAGTTAGATAGAAAGACAGACAGACAGATAGTTAGATAGATAGACAGAAAGACAGATAGTTAGATAGATAGACAAATAGACATAGTTAGATAGATAGACAGACAGACAGATAGATAGACAGACAGACAGACGGGCAGATAGTGAGATAGATAGACAGATAGACAGACAGACACAGTCAGACAGATAGTTAGTTAGATAGACAGAAAGATAGATTTACGACTTACAGCTACAAATATATACACACATACACACACATACACAAAGTGGACATATTGAGATCTGCACTGTGCAAAACTGCTAAAATGTGGATTTTTTTTAACACAGAATCACAGACAATTTCAATGCTGAGCCTTTAGGGGGCGTCCACTTAAGAACAGCCGTTCACTTGAAATATGAATGATTTATCAATAAAATTGAAGTTTACAAATACTTGCAAAAGAAATCTAACAGGAAAAATACAAACTATGTTCCTGTTCATACTGTATAATGATTTTGAACGCAAGTTATGCTGCTTAAAACATTATTTTACAGCAATGTTTTTAAAACATGCGGATTTTATATATATATATATATGGCCAGTTAAATGGGCAGCCTTTGCTGTGAATGTCTGTCTCTCATCCGTGTCTAGAAAAGCACTTCATAAATTAAATGAATTATTATAATTATTCATGTTATTATTATTATTTTCGTAATTCTTGTTATTATCCTTATTGCTCTGTCAATAAAACTTTCCTTGTGTAATTGTATGATTCCACCTGAATTATTCACTTTAACACTGTGCTTGCAAAATTCAGAATGACATTAAAAATCATTTTTGCAACAGAACACCTCAGATGTCAAAAACTCTTAGCATTTGTGAGCACTTTTCCATAGACTCACATTGTATAGACTGCCACCCAGTGGGGGTTAAACAATAATGGTCCAATGTGAAACGAGTACGTTTTAGGTCGCCGTGTTGGCTACGAACGAGCGATCGTTCCCAAACTTTGCACAGACTATGGGGGTCTTTCCACGAGAAACATATTGCATTTTTGTGTGCCTAGCCCAATGGGAACCCATTTTATTACAGTAAAAATATGCTTCATATAGTTCATATGCTTCATAAAGCCTCTGTGAAACGAGTACGTTTTAGGCCGCCGTGTTGGCTACGAACGAGCGATTGTTCCCAAACTTTGCACAGACTATGGGGGTCTTTCCACGAGAAACATATTACACTTTTGTGTGCCCAGCCCCATGGGAACCCATTTTATTACAGTAAAAATATGCTTAATAAAGTCTGCCTTCTATAAAGCCTCTGTGAAACGAGTACGTTTTAGGCCGCCGTGTTGGCTACGAACGAGCAATCGTTCCCAAACTTTGCACAGACTATGGGGGTCTTTCCACGAGAAACATATTGCATTTTTGTGTGCCCAGCCCCATGGGAACCCATTTTATTACAGTAAAAATATGCTTAATAAAGTCGGCCTTCTATAAAGCGTCTGTGAAACGAGTACGTTTTAGGCCGCTGTGTTGGCTACGAACGAGTGATTGTTCCCAAACTTTGCACAGACTATGGGGGTCTTTCCACGAGAAACATATTACACTTTTGTGTGCCCAGCCCCATGGGAACCCATTTTATTACAGTAAAAATATGCTTAATAAAGTCTGCCTTCTATAAAGCCTCTGTGAAACGAGTACGTTTTAGGCCGCCGTGTTGGCTACGAACGAGCGATCGTTCCCAAACTTTGCACACACTAGGGGGGTCTTTCCACAAGTAACATATTACACTTTTGTGTGCCCAGCCCCATGGGAACCCATTTTATTACAGTAAAAATATGCTTAATAAAGTCGGCCTTCTATAAAGCGTCTGTGAAACGAGTACGTTTTAGGCCGCCATGTTGGCTACGAACGAGCGATCGTTCCCAAACTTTGCACACACTAGGGGGGTGTTTCCACAAGAAACATATTACACTTTGTGTGCCCAGCCCCATGGGAACCCGTTTTATTACAGTAAAGACACGGTAAATTGACATAGGCCTTTATAAATTTATCACAGTGCGCCGAAAGCCAGTTTATTCTATTAACCAAGAGAACCCATTGACTTCTACTGTCATCCTGCCCAGGAAAGCATGGCATTTCTGCTTGGCACTGCTGCGGTCACGAAGGAGCTGCCGCTAGCATGTCAGGGATCACTTTACCTGATCGAGCTTCCTCACATTCTCTGTCTTACCGCATGGCTGCCTGTCGGTGCATCACAAAATGGGTGGTTTTCATCCCTATATCCCATAACCTAACCTAACCCTAACTAACCTTATTCTAACCTAACCTAACTTCTTAACCTAACCCAACTTCTAAGCTAATAAAAGTCAAAAGTATCAAAAAGACACCAGGCTTACACAAATTAAGATTGTATCAGTTTATTCAACTTTAACTCTAAACATAACCAACTTCTGAACAGAACACATTTCCAAACTAAATACAAGTCACACTGATCAAGAAGACACAACATTTACACACTATAGAGCAAGTTAGACCATAAGAGAAGTATGTTTTTGAGACTAAAAACTCTTAAGACTGATCGATGACAAAGTCAATCAGATAGCTAGAGGATCACATATAGAACATAACATTTTTTAAAAAATCGGACCAGCGGAACCAAAGTTAAAGACGATGGCGTGTTCGCCGTCGGTAGTTTCTATCCTATATCCTGCTCTGACCTGACCTAAGGCTGCCACGGGCCCCCGAAAACACTCCACTCAAACCTACACCAATGGACTCCAAACGCCCCCAAATGCGCACCTAGCACGGTCCCCCGGGACGCCAGCGGGGCAACCAACCACGCCGGACAGCTGTCAAATTCCGCTACAGCACGGACCACATAGGATGGGGGCCAAGCCCCGTATCTCCGCAAACGTACCTGCCAGAGTCACGGGGCCAACGCTGGTCTTCTCGGAAACCCGCAGGCCCACACCGCCAGCACCTTCAGAACAGCAGCCACCCACAGACAAACATTTTTCCATAGACTGACATTGTATGGACTGCCGCCCAGCGGCGGGGGCTAAGCTATTACCACGTGCTGGTGGTTGGGAGCAGAGGGATTCAAGCCTTTAAGTTGCATTTTTTAAATCTGAAGGGTCCTTACAAATGTAGCTCTTCGTGCGCTCAATTTTGGAACAATTTCTTTAAATATTTACTGGACTCAAGTCTGCTCTGCTCGCAACAGAATGATCTCCTCCTCACAAGCATGGTCTGATACATTTCATGAGATGATAATAATAAAAGGATTGAGTTCATCCCACCCAAAAATTCCTACAAAAACATTTCAGGAGTGATACATGGATATGATACTGATTTCAGTTGCTCAACTGAAATATAAACCGTATTTAAATCGCAAAGGGCTGTTTACAAATCAAATTAAATGCTATTATTGTTGCCCAAAGCTAACGTGCTGCAGGCCTACATGCTGCCAAAATGCGCAGGAAAGAAGAAACGTCGTTCTTGTGAAAAATGCGTTCATTACCACGTCTCCTCTATAGTCGTATTCATGCAAATCTTAAAGGCGTGCAGGTGACTTTTTCCACCACTCAAAACCTACATGCAAATGACTGTTTTCCTTTTTAAGTGCTACATTTCTAATGCTTTCTTTTTCTGTTCATCTCGCCCCGTCACATGAAGAACGACGGAATTCTGAGTTCGATGACACCAAGCTTGGCAAAATCGGACAGACCGTTCTAAAGATTGATCTGTGAAACAATCCAGCCAATCAGATTCGATATGCAAATGAGGGTGGAGATAATGAGGGTGAAACTCGTAATTACCTCTATACCTAACCCTAACCCTAACCCTAACCCTAACCCCTAACCCTAACCCCTAACCCTAACCCTAACCCTAACCCTTAACCTAACCCTTAACCTAACCCTTAACCTAAACCTAACCCTTAACCTAACCCTTAACCTAACCCAAAACCTAACCCTTACACTAAACCTTACCCAAAACCTAACCCTTAACCTAACCCTTAACCGCTAACCCTTACCTAAACCTTACCCTAAACCTAACCCTTAACCTAACCCTTAACCGCTAACCCTTACCCTAAACCTTACACTTAACCTAACCCTTAACCTAACCCTTACCCTTAACCTAACCCTTAACCTCAACCTAACCCTCAACCTAACCCTTAACCTAACCCTTAACCTCAACCTAACCCTCAACCTAACCCTTAACCTAACCCTTAACCTAACCCTTAACCTAACCCTTACCCTTAACCTAACCCTTAACCTAACCCTTAACCTAATCATTACACTAAACCTTACCCTAAACCTAACCCTTAACCTAACCCTTAACCGCTAACCCTTACCCTAAACCTTACCCTAACCCTAACCCTAACCCTAGCCCTACGTGCTGATGGTTGGGAGCAGAGGGATTCAAGCCTTTAAGTTGCATTTTTAAAATCTGAAGGGTCCTTACAAATGTAGCTCTTCGTGTGCTCAATTTTGGAACAATTTCTTTAAATATTTACTGGACTCAAGTCTGCTCTGCTCGCAACAGAATGATCTCCTCCTCACAAGCATGGTCCGATACATTTCATGAGATGATAATAATAAAAGGATTGAGTTCATCCCACCCAAAAATTCCTACAAAAACATTTCAGGAGTGATACATGGATATGATACTGATTTCAGTTGCTCAACTGAAATATAAACAGTATTTAAACCGCAAAGGGCTGTTTACAAATCAAATTAAATGCTATTATTGTTGCCCAAAGCTAACGTGCTGCAGGCCTACATGCTGCCAAAATGCGCAGGAAAGAAGAAACGTCGTTCTTGTGAAAAATGCGTTCATTACCACGTCTCCTCTATAGTCGTATTCATGCAAATCTTAAAGGCGTGCAGGTGACTTTTTCCACCACTCAAAACCTACATGCAAATGACTGTTTTCCTTTTTAAGTGCTACATTTCTAATGCTTTCTTTTTCTGTTCATCTCGCCCCGTCACATGAAGAACGACGGAATTCTGAGTTCGATGACACCAAGCTTGGCAAAATCGGACAGACCGTTCTAAAGATTGATCTGTGAAACAATCCAGCCAATCAGATTCGATATGCAAATGAGGGTGGAGATAATGAGGGTGAAACTCGTAATTACCTCTAACCCTAACCCTAACCCTAACCCTAACCTAACCCTTACCCTAACCCTAACCCTACTCCTTACACCCCTCCCTGACCCTAACCCTAACCCTATTTTTTCCACCCTAATTTTGACACCTACCCCTTACCCTACCCTTATCCCTTACCCTAACCTTACCCTACCCCCTACCCTACCCCATATCCCTAATCCTACCCCCTACCCCTTACCTAAAACTAAACCTACCCATCCCCTTACCTAAACCTAAAACCTACCCATACCCTCACCCTACCCCTATCCCTTACCCTATCCTACTCCTTACACCCCTCCCTGACACTACCCCTCACCCTACCCCTATCCCTTACCCTATCCTACTCCTTACACCCCTCCCTGACCCTAACCCTAACCCTACTCCTTACACCCCTCCCTGACCCTAACCCTAACCCTAACCCTATTTTTTCCACCCTAATTTTGACACCTACCCCTTACCCTACCCTTATCCCTTACCCTAACCTTACCCTACCCCCTACCCAACCCCATATCCCTAATCCTACCCCCTACCCCTTACCTAAAACTAAACCTACCCATCCCCTTACCTAAACCTAAAACCTACCCATACCCTCACCCTACCCCTATCCCTTACCCTATCCTACTCCTTACACCCCTCCCTGACACTACCCCTCACCCTACCCCTATCCCTTACCCTATCCTACTCCTTACACCCCTCCCTGACCCTACCCCACCCCTATCCCTTACCCTATCCTACTCCTTACACCCCTCCCTGACCCTAACCCTAACCCTAACCCTAACTAACCCTAACCCTAACCCTCACCCTAACCCTAACCCTACCCCCCAACCACTTTACCCCCATCCCTACCCTGTACCACCCTCTACCTACC
The DNA here is from genome assembly GCA_032164185.1 of Moxostoma hubbsi. Lineage (NCBI taxonomy): Eukaryota > Metazoa > Chordata > Actinopteri > Cypriniformes > Catostomidae > Moxostoma > Moxostoma hubbsi. The sequence goes on along the minus strand of JAVLUX010000163.1, from coordinate 16,839,512 downwards.
CCCTACCACTACTCCTCACACCTCTTCTCCACCCTAACCCTCATCTGACATGTGTAGAAACCAGACAACCAAAAACCACACAAAAAAACACACAAAGAATAAAAGAAAACACGGGAAATATACATCGACCAATCAGGCATCAGAATCACAGTAGACCTCCAATTAGAATATTTTAGGATCAAAATCATATTCGGAATAAATTTTACTACAAGAAAAACGTTAAATCAAACTAACAACCAATTAGAAACAAGCTCTACAGGAAACACCAATTAGGACCAATCAGGAGCAAGCATAGTCTAAACAGGATCATAAGAACCTAAACCCAATTAAACGGAAGCATATCCACTTCAAAATTACTGTTAAACAGATATAAAAGACCTAAAAATACATCCACATAACTATCAGCCAATCAGGGCACAGATACACTTTAGGATCCAACTGGAACTCAAGAGTATCAATTAGAATAATTTAGGATCCAAATCAGATTCGGAATAAAATTTACTACAGGGAAAACATTAAATCAAACTAACAACCAATTAGAAACAAGCACTAAAGGAAACACCAATCAGGACCAATCAGGAGCAAGCATAGTCCAAACAGGATCATAAGAACCTAAACCCAATGAAAACTGAAGCGTATGCACTTCAAAATTACTATTAAACAGATATAAAAGAGCGGCACGGTGGTGCAGTGGTTAGCACTGTCGCCTCACAGCAAGAAGGTCATGGGTTCAAACCCCGGTTGCCCCGGCCTTTCTGTGTGGAGTTTGCATGTTCTCCCCGTGTCTGCGTGGGTTCTCTCCGGGTGCTCCGGCTTCCTCCCACCATCCAAAGACATGCAGGCTAGGTTAATTGGTGTCTCCAAAAATTGCCCTAGGTGTGGATGTGAGTATGAGTGTGTGTCTGTATATGTGTGGCCCTGCGATGGACTGGCGACCTGTCCAGGGTGTACCCCGCCTTTCGCCCAATGTTAGCTGGGATAGGCTCCAGCCCCCCGTGACCCTGTACAGGATAAGCGGTTGAAGATGAATGAATGAATGAATGAATGAGATATAAAAGACCTAAAAATACACCCGCATAACTATCAGCAAATCAGGGCACAGATCCACTTTAGGATCCAATTGGAACTCAGGAGTATCAATTTAGAATCTTAAGGTCCCAACAAGATGAAACTCCATCACAAAAAGGTTTTTAGAAAAGAGTAAACCCAGATACACCCTTAATAGAAGCAATTTACCCATTAAAATCATATAGGAAAGGGCGTCAACCAATCAGAATCAATTAAAATCAATTAAGGCCTTTCTTTGACCAATTAGAGCTCTTTTTCTTTTTCAAAATGGAATAAAAAACATATCATCGGAAAGGTTAAGACCGGCACAATAATATTTAGGAATAAAATCAGCAAAAAGTTAAAAAAAATAAAAAAATTTAATTTACTCACCAGTTATGAAACAATCAAGCCCGAGAATATAACCCCAAGGGAAATTGAGGTAAAGCTAAGGGTAGATGCTCCCAGCGGTCGTCCATGGTAAGGATAATGTTGGTTTGGTTCTTGCATTTACTCTAGGGGGGAAGGCTGGTAGAAGCTTGATGTATGTTTTGATGCATCCGCCAGTTTGAACTCCGACCTAGGCTCTTAAAAATCCATCCATTTAATTGATTGATGGATGGATGGATGGGTGGGGGGGTCCTAGGGATGCCCGCAGGGGCCTCTTTTGGCTTCCGGACTTTCTGGTGGAGTGGTAAAGTATCCAGCCCCCCTGTACCTTCGGGCTTGCACACAGGGAAGGTGACCTAGGGCATACAGGTCTTAAATGGGTGCCCAGTTTTTCATGGCAATTTAGGCCACCCATACAACAGCACAATGGTACCACAACACCTCTGACACACTGATACCAAAAGAGATATTTAGATAGGAGAACCAGAATGTTGAACGACAATCCAAAATCCTTTAAATCGAGATATCTAGATAGGAGAACCGGAGCGTTAAACGACAATTCAAAAATCCTTCAAAAATCCTTTAAACCGTAACGCAGAATCCAACTACAATTGCTTTGAGATTCTAGCAACACCCGTTTAGTGATTGGCTATGAGACATTCGCTGGGATTTGATCAACCCAAGCGGGCCGCCTCGGAGGAGAGTGTCTGGTTGTCTAAGGTGCCGAAACACTTGAGGATCCTGAGGTACACCACTGATGAAATGTCTCAAACATTTCCCTCACAACTTCATCTTTGGGGGAGTAGGATTTTATACTTTGAAACCTAAATAATATTATTTTTTTATTATTATTATTATTTTTTTTTTAAAAAAACAAAGTTGGAGGAAAAGAAAGATAGAATTAGGTCTAAAAAATCAAACACCTAACCCTAACCCTAACCCAAACCTTAAAAAAAAAACGAAGTTGGAGGAAAAGAAAGATAGAATTAGGTCTAAAAAATCCACACAGATTTAAGGGACTCCCGGACAGGAGTCCAATCACAGGTACAGGTAAGAATCTAACAGACGTAGGCCAGTGCATTTCCTCGGTCTCCCTATTCCAAACCTTCTTAAACAGTGGTTTAAGTTAAGGGGGGAGCCGTTGTAACTTCCTAAAACACCTAACCCCAACCTAACCCTTAAACCCTAACCCCTCAAACTGTGGCAGTCTGGGGAGACTGTTATGGGGGGGGCCGGTTGACCCTAACACCCTAACCACCAAAAAAGAGAGAAGGAAAAAGAAGAGTGAAACACCCCTTTTCCCCTCTTCCCAGATAGGAACAGGGAGAGGATGGAGAGTAGTTCAGGTGTTGGAGTATTCTCCACACTGATGGTTTTGGTTTTTGTTTTGGGGAAATGAGAGGGGCATTGTGGGTAATAAGCTGTCACCAGTATGGTGTAGGCTATGCCTTTAGGATAGGAGGTTAGTTAGCCATTGTTCTAGTCAGATGTGTTGGTGATCTCCGGTTGATTGGGTAAGAATGATGTCTGTTTGACCTTTGTAAAAACTTTTAGGGGGTTTTCTCTGGTAGAAGCTTGATGCTGTGGCATCCGCCAGTCAGAGCCCTCGGGATGAGACCCTTCTCAATCTCTCCCCGGGCAGCCTGTGGATACCTTGCGGTGTTAACGATCAGGTTTGTCTGGGTTGAGAACCACGTGAGTAAACTGCCCCCTTGTGTCCACTAGGACAAAGCACTTATGGGGGGCAGCTTTTTTTACTGGTGAATAGCACCACCATTGCAACAGTACATTTTTTTGCACAACACAGCATTACACAAACCTACTTTGGCTCTACTATTTCGAGGGTGATAGGGCTGTAGTGGGGTGCAAGGACAGTTTGTTCAGAATTTAGAAAGAACTAATTTTACAATTGTTCTAGGAGGAATTCTAATGAGGTTTGGAAGGGGATACGCTGAAGGATCTGGGTATTTATTCAGGATAGGTTGGCATTCCTGGGGGTTTCTTTAAAATGTTCAATTTTTCTTTTTTTGGCAAATAGGTACTGTAAGACAGTAGGTAGGTGTGTTGTATGTAGCAATAGCTTTAAAACCAGACCCAAAAAACACATTGTGGTACTGGAGAAGAGAGGTAGCAATTGGGCATTGTGACGCACGCCTAGGACTGATCCCCTATGGTGGACCTCCCCAGAGGAGGGTGTATAGTAAGAAAAGGTTGAAACACCCGAGGAGTCTGGGGCTTACTACTGATGAGGTGTCACTAATATTCCCCTTTAAAGAAATCCTTTCTGGGGGGTAGTCAGATGGGAGATTCTTCTCAGAACAAGGATAGACTGATGGATAGGATAGTGAGAGGGTCCCTCAAAAAGGAGTTTTAAATCAAATAGCCAAAAGTCTCCAAAGGCCATGTGGCGGGCACAAATAGGTGCAGGAAAGGAACCTTTTTGGAATAGGGATAGAGTGGAGAAAATGGAGCTAGGATTGCTGTTGAATCAAGAGATTCTTAAAGCCTAGATGCCGAAAGTCTCTAAAGGCCATGTGGTGGGCACAAATAGGCACAGATAGGACTACCTCTTTCTAGTAAATCAGGCAAAGGTCGATCGGTTCACCAGAAACATGCGCCGGCCAGTGCCTTTCTCCGAGCCCCCTAATCAAACTGTGGCAGTCTGGGGAGACTGTTATGGGGGGGGCCGGTTGACCCTAACACCCTAACCCAACCCTAACCTAACCCTAACCCTAAACCAAAGTTGGAGGAAAAGAAAGATAGAATTAGGTCTAAAAAAATCAAACACCTAACCCTAACCCTAACCTAACCCTAACCTAACCCTAACCCAAACCTTAAAAAAAACCGAAGTTGGAGGAAAAGAAAGATAGAATTAGGTCTAAAAAATCCACACAGATTTAAGGGACTCCCGGATAGGAGTCCAATCACAGGTACGGGTAAGAATCTAACAGACGTAGGCCAGTGCATTTCCTCGGTCTCCCTATTCCAAACCTTCTTAAACAGTGGTTTAAGTTAGGGGGGAGCCGTTGTAACTTCCTAAAACACCTAACCTAGCCAGAGCTGTCGGAATTGATCTTACCTTTTAGACAAATGAATTAATAGACCTATTCTATTCTATTTTCTTCAAGACCAATCATTGCGCCCAGAAGGCAGACCGAAGAAAGCATGTCAGTCGAGCAAGACTTCAAACGACTCATTAGAGAATGAGTGTAGATTCTTGACTCTCTCAAGAATCTACACTTTATCTCCAGAAGAACTATCATTATTAAACAAGGGATTATCCTTTATCCCTTCACATTTAATTAAAAGCAGGGATAGACCTACAGTATATGCAGAATTAACCAACTTCCATCAGAGAATAGAAAAAACACTCTTCTTTCGAACAAGTAGCAACCCAAAACTAGCAATTCCCTTTACAGAACGATCAAATTGGAGACCACCACCCCAACAATTACCAAACCAAATTTGGGACTTTTTTGACGAAAACGAAAAACAACTGAAAAACCTTATCTCCAAACCACAGACACCAGAACCAAATGTATCCCCTGGGGAAACAATAGCTTTAAATACATTAGCACAAAGAATAGATTTGGTTATAAAACCGGCCGACAAGGGAAATGCAATAGTGATTATGGATAAACCCCAATATGTACAACAAGCGTTAAGACAACTACAAAACACAAAGTATTACGAGAAAATCCCAAGACTAATTTACCCGGAAACAGTACCCAGAATTAAGGAGATACTAGAGCAAACAGTCAGGGAAGGTTTTTTACAACCAAAGCAAATGACCTATTTATTGGAAGAACACAACCCAAGACCTAGATTTTATTTATTACCGAAAATTCACAAACCCAAAGAAGAATGGCCAACTCCGTACATGCCCCCGGGACGTCCTATAGTCTCAGACTGTGGAAGCGAATCATACAGGATAGCAGAATATATTGATTACTACTTGAAACCCCTTTCCACTAAACACAATAGCTACATTAAAGATACATACGATTTTATAAAGAAAATCCAGACAAAACCCACCAATACGGAGACTATCCTTTTCACAATGGATGTAATTAGCCTATACACCAACATCGAAACCAGATTGGGACTGAAAGCGGTAAAAGACACCTTCGAAAAATTCAACGATACCTCTAGACCAGACGAAGCGATTCTGAAATTACTAGAAATCAGTTTAACGCGTAATGATTTCGAATTCGCGGGACAAAACTTCCTCCAAATCAATGGCACAGCCATGGGCAAAAAATTTGCTCCTTCATATGCCAACATCTACATGGCAAATTGGGAGGAAACGGCCCTTCCTAAATGTTCCAAACTACCAACCGCTTATTACCGATATCTAGATGATATTTGGGGCATTTGGGAACATGGGGAGGAAAGCTTCCAAGGATTTTTACAAGTTCTTAATGACCATCACGAATTAATTAAGGTAAAAGCTATTACAAACGATACTGCAATTAATTTTTTAGACACAACAATCTTTAAGGGCCCTAATTTTAACACGACTCACCAACTGGATACAAAATTTTTTTTTTAAAGAAACCGACACACATGCCTTACTCCATCATAGGAGTTTTCACCCCAAACACACCTTTGAAGGTATTGTTCGTGCACAATTGTCCAGATTTTCTAGGATATGCACTAGGCAGGAGGACTTCCAGGAAGCCAAAAGAACATTGTTCAGATCACTTAGAGAAAGAGGGTACTCCAAAACAAATCTCAGGAAAATATATAAAAAACACAGAGAAACACAAATTGGCTCGACACAACTACGGAACCCAGATGACCAATCCATAGTCCCAGCTATCTTCACTTATACACCGGCATCAATTAAATTAAATCAAAAAATCAAAAATAACTTCGCCAAGACCTTCAGGGACCTACAAAACATCACCATAGTCGCGGCCTACAAGCGGAACTCCAACCTTAGGGACATCCTAGTTAAAAGTAAACTTCCCACTCGAGTACCTACACATTTAATCCACAGACCCAAAATCATTAGACAAACGGGACAAATTAAGGCGTTCTCCATACCTAAAATACCCCTTAACAGCTCTAACTGCGTATATGTAATAACATGCAATAAATGTAAATTGCAATATGTCGGACAAACCAAAAATTCGATCAAAAGCAGATTATACCAACACAAATACAATATTCGTAAATCCCTCAAAAACACCAGGAGCCAAACGTTGACCAAACATTTCCAAAGACACGGGGTCTCAAATGTACGAATCCAAGGAATCAAACACAATCCCCAATGGACGGATCAACAAAGAAGAAGAGCGGAATGGCAATGGATCAAAAAATTAGGAACTAAATTCCCAAAAGGATTAAATGAACGGTCGGAATGTAAAAGATTTGAAACAAACGCGTAAAAATAACCTACACAATGTCTCCCTTGCCCGGTTTTTTTCCCCCCCTTTTTTTAGGGGTTGGAGATCGGGTTTAGGGAATGGACCAAATGCCCAGACAGGCAGGAAAATGGGTGGCCCAGACAGGTCTAACATTTTCTGGTCCATAATACATATCCCACGAGTACCAATATATTAATATTTTCTCATGTAAAATTATACCCTAAACTCATTAATTAGAATATAACCCTTAATATATTTTGTACCTAGGACAAATCGTAAAGAGGCATCATGACGGAAGAAGAGAACTTCAAAAAACTAGTAAGAGACTTCTACTCCTACCTCAGAGCTTTTCATCACGAAAAAACCCTAAAGGAGGGGGAAGCGAATGACACCAAACCACACCGGCTTGAAATCGTAACAAGAGCTCAATAAGGCCATAAAACCAGCCCTACTTGGGATAAACCGAAATACCGAGGATCTAATCTATGGCAATGCCCGGAATTGGCTACACATCGGGGTAGAGATCCTAAAAAAACATTATTCAGAATGCTTGCTTGTTACCCAGAACAACATCACCACCAGATCTAGACAGAGATGGGAAGAAGCATGGGAGATAGCAATTAAGTGGGGAAGAAAAAATCTGAAAACCCTTAAAAATTCCACAATTGAGGAAGCTTCTCAAGCGGTTAGAAAATTCATGAACCCAGAAGGAGAAAGGGCAACAACAACCTCTGCCACAACAGATCCCCCCAGTACTCAGGGTAGCCGCCGTAAATTAACAGAAACAGCTTCAAGCAGTAGGGATAACCCTTCTCCGAAAAAAACGAAAATCCACAGAAGTGGAAAAAGGACCCCCTAAGGGTGCAACACTCGACTCGGATGATGAGATTTTTTATCCCACTGAAGAAACACACAACCAGGAAGAGACAACAACTAAAACACAAAGAGCACAAATGCAGACAGCAACGGGAGAAACTAAAATTGGGGGTAGCTTGACAAGCAGCTCAAAACTACCAATTTCTAAACCTCAGACAAGGTTAGACACCCAAGTTTTTGGCCTTTTTGAAAGACAGGAAGGAAAACAAAATAAATATACAAACTGGTTTTTGAAACCCAGAAGACCAATTCTCTTTCTCGGGGACTCTAACCTTTCCCGTCTACCGAAAATTGAAAATGACAAGATCCAAACAGTCAGTTACCCAGGAGCTAAATTGATACACGCTTATCACATTATCAAACAGAAGACAGAAACCAACTTGGAAACCCAACTCATCATTATGAACTTCGGACTTAACGATAGAGAACAAGGGAAAGTCACAATCTTAGCCAAAACCATAGAAAGATTACAGGGAGTTTTGAAGTCCACTTTCCCATCAGCCACCGTTTTTTTCCAACTAATCAACTACGACAAGAAACTTCCTACACGGGAAAAAGAAAACATAGACTTCCTTAATAGAATCCTTAGAGAGAAGACCCAACACGTCCCGCTTCTACCAGAAAAATACTACAGGACACAGTAGAAGATAATATCCACTGGTCGAAGGAAACAGCAGAAGCTATGGCCACACACTGGCGTAAATTTCTCAAAATATAACATATAAGATAACACTACAAAAGTAGAAAGAAGAACTGGGACAAAACCTTAGAAGTTTGAAAGACAAAAAAAAAAACAAAAAAAAACCCCAAAACCAGATTCTCCTCCGAAGAAGCTCCAAAGAACTCTCACTCTGTACGCAGAGTATACCCCAAGATGAGACCAATAGTCTGCAGACTCTTTCCGGGGGACCTGGGTAACCTAACGGTGTCAACAAAGGGTCTTTCTGGTGGAGTGGTAAAGTATCCAGCCCCCCTGTACCTTCGGGCTTGCACACAGGGAAGGTGACCTAGGGCATACAGGTCTTAAATGGGTGCCCAGTTTTTCATGGCAATTTAGGCCACCCATACAACAGCACAATGGTACCACAACACCTCTGACACACTGATACCAAAAGAGATATTTAGATAGGAGAACCAGAGCGTTGAACGACAATCCAAAATCCTTTAAATCGAGATATCTAGATAGGAGAACCGGAGCGTTAAACGACAATTCAAAAATCCTTCAAAAATCCTTTAAACCGTAACGCAGAATCCAACTACAATTGCTTTGAGATTCTAGCAACACCCGTTTAGTGATTGGCTATGAGACATTCGCTGGGATTTGATCAACCCAAGCGGGCCGCCTCGGAGGAGAGTGTCTGGTTGTCTAAGGTGCCGAAACACTTGAGGATCCTGAGGTACACCACTGATGAAATGTCTCAAACATTTCCCTCACAACTTCATCTTTGGGGGAGTAGGATTTTATACTTTGAAACCTAAATAATATTACTTTTTTATTATTTTTTTTAAAAAAAAAACAAAGTTGGAGGAAAAGAAAGATAGAATTAGGTCTAAAAAATCAAACACCTCACCCTCACCCTAACCCTAACCCTAGTCTCTAAAGGCCATGTGGTGGGCACAAATAGGCACAGATAGGACTACCTCTTTCTTGTAAATCAGGCAAAGGTCGATCGGTTCACCAGAAACATGCGCCGGCCAGTGCCTTTCTCCGAGCCCCCTAATCAAACTGTGGCAGTCTGGGGAGACTGTTATTGGGGGGGCCGGTTGACCCTAACACCCTAACCCTAGCTCATCCCTTCTCTTTTCACTGCCCTTGGTAGTGGTTTAGATACTCTTATTTTCTTGGATTTTCTTGCTAAGGCTTAGGTGGTTGGGGCATTCCTATAGTGCGGTACCGAACACCCTAACCCCTCCTTTTTTTAGGCCTTGTCCAGTTGGAACCCGGGGGGGGGGTCCCCAGTAGAGGACAGGGGCCAGACACCAAAAAAGAGTAAAACACCCTTTTTTTCCCCTCTTTTTAGATAGGAGCAAGGAGAGGGTGGAGAGTAGTTCAGGTGTTGGAGTATCCTCCACACTGATGGTTTTGGTTTTTGTTTTGGGGAAATGAGAGGGGCATTGTGGGTAATAAGCTGTCACCAGTATGGTGTAGGGTATGTCTTTAGGATAAGAGGTTGAGTTAGCCATTGTTCTAGTCAGACGTGTTGGTGATCTCCGGTTGATTGGGTAAGAATGATGTCTGTTTGACCTTTTGTAAAAACCTTTAGGGGGTTATCTCTGGTAGAAGCTTGATGCTGTGGCATCTGCCAGTCAGAGCCCTCGGGATGAGACCCTTCTCAATCTCTCCCCGGGCAGCCTGTGGATACCTTGCGGTGTTAACGATCAGGTTTGTCTGGGTTGAGAACCACGTGAGTAAACTGCCCCCTTGTGTCCACTAGGACAAAGCACTTATGGGGGGCAGCTTTTTTTACTGGTGAATAGCACCACCATTGCAACAGTACATTTTTTGCACAACACAGCATTACACAAACCTACTTTGGCTCTACTATTTTGAGGGCGGTCGGGCTGTAGTGGGGTGCAAGGGCAGTTTGTTCAGAATTTAAAAAGAACTAATTTTACAATTGTTCTAGGAGGAATTCTAATGAGGTTTGGGAGGGGATACGCTGAAGGATCTGGGTATTTATTCAGGATAGGTTGGCATTCCTGGGGGTTTCTTTAAAATGTTAAACATTGTGGTACTGGAGAAGAGAGGTAGCAATTGGGCATTGTGACACACGCCTAGGACTGATCCCCTATGGCGGACCTCCCCAGAGGAGGGTGTATAGTAAGAAAAGGTTGAAACACCCGAGGAGTCTGGGGCTTACTACTGATGAGGTGTCACTAATATTCCCCTTTAAAGAAATCCTTTCTGGGGGGTAGTCAGATGGGAGATTCTTCTCAGAACAAGGATAGACTGATGGATAGGATAGTGAGAGGGTCCCTCAAAAAGGAGTTTTAAATCAAATAGCCAAAAGTCTCCAAAGGCCATGTGGTGGGCACAAATAGGCGCAGGAAAGGAACCTTTTTGGAATAGGGATAGAGTGGAGAAAATGGAGCTAGGATTGCTGTTGAATCAAGAGATTCTTAAAGCCTAGATGCCGAAAGTCTCTAAAGGCCATGTGGTGGGCACAAATAGGCACAGATAGGACTACCTCTTTCTTGTAAATCAGGCAAAGGTCGATCGGTTCACCAGAAACATGCGCCGACCAGTGCCTTTCTCCGAGCCCCCTAATCAAACTGTGGCGGTCTGGGGAGACTGTTATGGGGGGGGCCGGTTGACCCTAACACCCTAACCCTAATATTTAAAAATCCGAAGCAGCACAAACTAAACTTTTTACAGCACAAACCAGCACAAACGATTGAGACTATTTTGCCGACGTTTTGCGTTGGGTGGGGGGCCAGCTTCACGCTCTGTCAATTTCTTATTTGTTCAAATTATCCTGTAAATTGTATTGACCTGCACACATGATTTTAGTACTTTTTTTAGTATTTTATCTCAGAGCACATGCTTACCTTTTTCACAGCCAGATACCTTTTCCTGTTTTATGCAGTGCTTAGGGTAAACAAATGTCTTTAAGGGGGCAGAAAGACTTTAAATGTCTGTAAACTGAAGCTGAAGTATTCCGAAAACTTAAGACAGTACACAACTTTTTTTTATTTTTTATTTTTTTATTGGATAAAATTAAAGCATCAGTCACACGTAGCCTTGAGCCAGAGTATTGACAGTACATTAGGCCTACATATCATAGTGCATTGGTGATTTTATAAAGACCAAATGTCAATATCTAACACAAATCTAAACTAAAACATTTCAGTAGGCTATCTAAAGAAGAAAAGACAAAGACAGCAGCGGCCCTATGTGCGAGCACAAACGCACCAGACAGGTTTGTAGACGAGATGGATGGAGAGCTCAGCTTGCTTGCGTGACGTCACTACTCCTCCAATGATTTTGTTATGTCTGAAGAATGGAATAATTTATGATGGTTCTTTCTACGGCACAAACCAGCACAAACCGAGCACAAACGAATGACACCATTTTGGGGCGATTTTGACGGCATGTTGTGGAGAGTGACGTCACAGCTCCAGAATTAAATGTACTATATCTGCGAAAGGAAAATAGATACAATGTTTGTTTTAACGGCACAAACCAGCACAAACCGAGCACAAACGAATGAAACCGGTTTGGAGCGATTTGAATGACATGGGGTGGAGAGTGACGTAACACAACCAAATAAATAATGTTCAATATCTCAAACACCAAACCAGCACAAACGTTCGTTTTTGCGGCACAAATCAGCACAAACGCAACACAAACCAATGGCATAGTTTTGGAGATTATTTTGTTTTATGGGGTGCAAACTTCACGGAGGTTTAACCTAACCCTTAACCGCTAACCCTTACCCTAAACCTCACCCTAACCCTACCCCTAACCCTAAACTTAACCAACCACACTTACACTAACCCTAACCCCTAACCCTAACCCCGGTTTTTCTGCTCCCGGGAGTCTTGGCAAGGTTCGCCAGCAAGGGTCTTACCTCCTACTAATGGCGCTGCGCTGGCCGAACAGGATATGCTTCTCGAATACCTCTCCTCGACAGCTCGCCTTTTCCGAACAGAGAGGACTTTCTCATCCCTGGCCCAAATTGTGAAACCTTTCATGCTTGGCCCCTAAGGCTACCAACTGAGGTTCACAGGGATTTCTCTTGAGGTTATCGAGACCATTTCAAGTGCTAGGGCTCCCTCCACTTGGAACTGATCTGGGTAGAATTTACAGGGCAGAAGAGGACCTCTTCGCCTCTGTTGATAGCGCAATGTCTCCTCTACTTCTCCCCGAGTCGCCCAGTCCCCCCCCCAAGTTCATATTACAGAACCAGCTAACTGCCAGTTTGCTTCAGTTCTGGATTATCTGTAGAAAGAACTGTCAGCGGGCACTTGCCTCGCCACTTCCAGGTTCTATGTGGCCTCCACTGCGGTTTGCCATGCCTTGGTGGGTGGGGTGCCCCCTAAGAGGCATCCTTGCTAGGACCTCTTCATAGGGTAAGACCCCCTTTTTAGACTTCTAGAGTCAGCGTTTGGTAGCGTTTCATCCTGACTCTCAAGATGGTTTTTCTTATGGCAATTATGTCTCTAAGGAGACTTGGGTACCTACAGGCTCTGTCTCTTTTGCCGGCCTGTTTAGAGTTTGCCCCAGTAATGACCAAAAGCATTCTTTGCACCCTCACCCTAACTACCTGCCCAAGGTACCTTTCGCGACCCTTGGCCGGTTATTTTCTAAGCCTTCTGCTCCCTGCCGTTTGTAACGCCGGAGCAGCTAAGACTTCTCAGACTTTGTCCAGTCTGTACCCTTCAGACGTATGTCAACCGCTTTTGCTAGTGGCGTAAAGTCAGGGCAGCAATTCTTCATTTGGAAGCCATGACCGGGGGGCGGTCACCTCCTGGAAGACTGTCACTTTGGGTGAGAGACATTATTGCCCAGGCCTACGAGGCACGCAGTCAAGCTTCGCCAGTAGGTTTTAGGGCGCACTCTACCAGAGGGCTCTCCTCCTCTAAAGCCTTGGCTAGAGGTCTCCCTCTGCAGCAAGTTTGTGATGCGGCAGGCTGGTCCTCTCCGCACACATTCATCTGGTTTTATGGTCATGTTACTATGACCTCTTATGCCCTTGGGTCGACATCTACGCTCATGTCTAAGCAAGTTTGTGATGTGGCAGGCTGGTCCTCTCCGCACACATTCTCAGATCTTATGGCTTAAATCTTTCATGCCTGAACAAGTTTGTGATGCAGCAGGCTGGTCCTCTCTGCACACATTCTTCAGGCTCTATGGTTTGGATGTTCATGCTACTCCGGGCTCTTACGCCCCCGAGTCGACATCTGAAGCTCATGTATAAGCAAGTCTGTGATGCGGCAGGTTGTTCCTCTCCACACACATTCATTAGACTTTTATGGGTTAGATGTTTTGCTTCTCCGGACTCTTACATCCTTGAGTCGACATCTCAAGCTCATGTCTGAGGCCTCTTGCGTTCTTGTGAGCACACTTCACAACCGTAGGGGTCCGGACAGCCCCAGTGCGGTGGCATGGGTATTGCGTTCCCAAAGCGCTTAGCAAAGTACAGCATCATAGTGAAGCTTTTTGTAAAGGGAACGTTACATGTGTAACCCTTGTTCCCTGAAAAAAGCGGAACGAGATGCTGCGCTTCTTTGCGGCACTGGGACGTCCCAGGACTGCTCTTCAAAAAGAAGTATCTGATGACACCTGGTGACGCATCCACAGGTCACAGGTGTGTCTAATGACTACATCAGCCGAGGCTATAAATTCCGGTCAATGTTCATTGACGTGTTACACACATATTCACAGCTCGTTCACAACTAGGATTGTTCCCAAAGCGCTTAGCAAAGTGCATCATCTCGTTCCGCTTTTTTCAGGGAACAAGGATTACACATGTAACCCGAGACATTTGTCATTCTCCAGGTCCATTATGGACTCCTGTGCCAGTTTCAGATCACCCTCAAGCTTCCTCTTTACTCTCTCAAGGTCCATACGGAGCTTCTTCTCTTGCTCCAGTGAGGCCTCAAGCTATTGTCATAGAAATCACAGTGCATTACAATCTGGTATATAACAACAAACAAAGCAATATTCATATTTTCATCTTTATGACCTAATTCGGAAGCCAATCATCTTACATCATCCACTTGCTGCTCAAGCTTTGTCTTAGCCTTTGTCAGAGTGTTGACTTTGTCTTCCTCTGCATGAAGGTCATCAAGAGTCTGCTGATGTGCCTCCTTGGAGGACTTTCTTCTCTTTGGTAAGCTTGGCAATGCTCTCATCCTGAGAGGCCATTTCCTCAGTCAGATTTTTCACCTAAATGAAAATATTGTTCAGTGGTTTTATTCACAAGAGCCTGAAGAACAGGCAGTGTGTGGAATATGTGATTCAAATTAACCTAATTTTCAGTTGCATGTTTCTCCTCCTCCATTTTTGCTAAGGTGAGCTCCAGGTCATCAATATCTTAAGTTCAGAGCATTCATCTTCCAGTTTCCTCTTCTTACCCATCAGTTCAGCATTGATTTCCTCCTCATCTTCCAGTCTCTCAGTTGTCTCTTTGAATTTGGCCTCAAACTTGATCTTGCTTTTGATGAGACCTTCAAATCTCTCATCAGCATCAGAGAGGTTCTCTGTCTCCTACAGTGTATGTGACAGTAACATGTTTTAACTGATCTTTTGATTTCAGCTTTTGTTGATTGCATTGAGAATTTTGAGTTAACCTAACCCTAAATAACATTAACATGATACTTACAGCTTGGACTTGTAATAACAAATCATTCTTTTCTTGAAGTAGAGATACCATCTTCTCCTTTTCAAGATCCTTTTTCTTGGCTAATGCCTTTGCTAAATCATCTTTTGTTTTCTCAAAGACCTCTTTCATGGCTGCCATTTCTTTTTCAGTCTCTGCACTCTTCAGAAGAGGATTGATCTTGAAATACAGCTTCATCCATGGCCAGTGTTTCACAGTCATAAATGAGCGGATGTTGTATTGAATGGCGAAGATAGACTCTCTATGTGAGTGAGTTTGAATAGTTTTGTTTGACCAAAATGTTAAACTTATTTTTAAAATGATATGTGGGCTTTCTTGTTATATCTACAAACCTCCTCTCCATCATCTTGATAAACTCCCTCCTCATGAGGAAGCCACAACAAAGGGCCTGGGTCATGGTAACTAGCTTAGCTAGTCTCTCATCTCCTCAAGGGTACCCAGCAGACCAGCTTTGAAAAATGCCTTCAAGAATATTGGGATAATGTTAGCAGCATAATATTGAAGTGGAATATTGGCAGTGGTAGACTGGGCATCAAAAATCGAAAATAGACACAAACAGTCTAAATCGCATCCTATTGCAGCAACCCAGTGGGTGACAGAGGGCAAGGGTGCTGAAAAAATTAAAAAATTTAATTACACCCAACATCGATGCGATTATTGCAGAAGGAAAGGTCATAACATACGCGACTGTTATCAGTTAAAAGATGAGTGCGAAAGAAAGGGAGCACCCTCCAACACTGACACTGAAATTCGCAAACAGTTAGATACCTTGAGTATGCAAAACAACACAAGTGCTCCCAGACAAATGGAGGAAAAACCACAAAACAGCGAATTCCAAGCTGAACTCGAATCATTACTGTCGAAATATAACATACAATAGGGATGCGTGGCCTCCATTGCAATAGGGAGTATTATCAACAGCGGCAACCGTATCAAAATAAGGGCTAACATTGGAGGCCGGTTAGCCAACATACTTATCGATACCGGCGCTGCATGCTCCTGCACAAACATTCCATTACCTCTAACAAATGAAACCATACAAATTAGAGGCATAGGCGACACACTAATGACTGCGACCAAAACACAACCAGTTCAACTCGACTTGGGCATGATAATGCTAGAAGAACCTTTTTGGTATTTACCAGACAACAGTGAAGGAACGGTATTGGGAATGGACATCATGCAAAAACATGGCTTTTTTATTCACTGCCTTGAAAAACAAATCAAATTGCAAACAAATAAAACAATGAAAAAATGTTTTTCACAAGACAAGGCAAGCATTATGTCCATTTCCAAAACAGACCCCATACAACTGCTAATGGATACAAATAGCAATGTTTGGGCTAATCACGAACACGGCTGTGGCCTCATTGATTTTGAAGTATGCATTGAGGGGGAGCCACCTCCCCCACAAAAGCAATACCACATTAAGCCAGAGGTAGAGGCTGCTGTTCATGTGAGAGTCCAACAGCTTGAAAAAAGAGGTGTAGTTCTACAGTGCGGTTCATCTACCAAGTCTCTGTGTCTGCCAGTCGGCCCCCTACTGGGTGCAGACAGAGTAGCTCACTATGTGGATGACAACATCATTGCCACACACATAAACAGAAACCCCAACGAACACAAGCAATACAACAACATTGCCGATAAATTTGCCAAAATCGCAGCCACAAAAGGAGACGAGTGGCAACCGGACAAACTACCTGCACCTGCGGTGAGTGCGGTCCAAATCACTCCCATCGACCTTAAACAATATCAAAAAGATTTGTGGACAGCTGAGGGAGGGATTGCACCACACTTACAGCAGGATCAGTTAGTCACTGTCACAGAAGACATAATACTCAGAGATGGGAAATATGTGGTTCCAGAAGCTGTTCAAAAACCCATAATCAAACTGTACCATGAATATGCTGATGTCAACAGGTGGTGTAGTACATGCATAGTTTATGAAACGGTTAATCAGGACAAACCCGGAAGCACTAATCTACACAGGTCAGACCCACCCAAGGGACCCTGGGAATCCTTACAGTTGGATTTCTTTGGTGCACTCCCCAGTGCCAAAGGGGGATATCGTTATTGCCTGGTGATCACTGATAAATTCTCTAAGTGGGTAGAAGCAATTTTCACCCACAATAACACTGCAAACACTGTGGCACGGGTGATGGCCAACCAAATCATCCCACTTTGGTGTCCGCCAATCCAAATCGAGTCTGATCAAGGAACCCATTTCAGTACAACCCTGACAGACCAAGAGATCATAGATCATATATGATCAAACATGTGAATAGCATCCTTAAAAAAAAATAAAAAAAATAAATACTAAGCAGAAAACACTGCAGCTTAAGGTGCTTCACACTTCAAAACTACACTAAAATATCAGCAATAATTCAGATAACACCAAGGATGCTCAGTCTAATTTGATCTCTGAAATTAAATTTGCATTGGACATTACAATGGTATATGTTTTTGTAAAGCAAAATGCTTATTCCCCCTGATGACACTAACCATGCAGTATGAGACTAAAAGCAGTCTGTAACAGTTTGGCTTTGATCATCAGAGGAAAATAAAGTACCACATGTCTAAATGCAGATTAATTAAAAGATCAACATTTACTGTTTTCTCTCTCTGTGCTTGTTTACATATCAGGTTACAATCTCATGAGAGACAGGTGCCAAAAGATTTCTGATACCCCTGCTTCAAGCCAGGACAACAATTTGGCCATGATGGAGATGGGTGTGGAAATACTCAAAGAGGCCATTCACACCTCACAGCACTACACAAACAAAAATAACTATATGGCCTCCCGGTTTAGCACCGGAAACAAAATTTAAACACCGATTATTCTAGAACAGATTCCACCCATCTCCTAAACATATAGAACACACACTTTTATCACTACATCATGGAACAAAATAATGGCCAAGATTCTGAAAGTACTAATCCACTGAAGATCTGGCCTGCCTCGCACATACACATAGCCTCTCACATGTAGGACATTACAAACCTGTTTCCATAAAACAGTCACTATTTACAAATTCCCCTTTAAATACTGTAATATACATGGGACATGTGCATGGCTACAGTCACACATCGATGATTTCATTACACGTTGCAAACAAACTTGCACCCAAATTTCTACATTTCCACCTGCACCAAATTAAAATACAAATTATATGAAGTGCAGACACTTCAATCGATCCACAACCCACTTTGAAAATAGACATGAATCATCGATTATGACTTAGCCAGCAAATCAATCACATTGGATAATTTTGAATTAGCACTGTGATTATTATATAAATCTGTAAGTGTGATTCTACAATCATAGAATTATTATAATTACAATATGCAAAATGATGCATACCACTGCTGAAGACACTAGTTTTAATGACTTTGTGGTATGTTTCCTTTAATTTATTCAGACCAAATATCCACGGCAATAATGAATATTGGTGATGAATGTACTGGTTGCCTTGGGTTTTTTGTCACCTTTCCTTTAATCCATCCAGACCAAGTATTTTCAAATTCCACTACTATACACTCTATTGGTGTAGTGAATGATCAGATAATCAAATGGGATCACCTTATTGGGTATATGGCATTGAAGGGAACTAAGACACAATATACCAGTCGCACTTGCTGTCATGATATTCATCATTATGTTGTTTGTACATGTAAACACCTAACAACCTTTTTCTCCCAACGACACTAAACTCATAAATGTACAGTCTTTACATGGTCATTTAAGATGCTGTTCAGGTGCTTATGCATTACCTGTGAGAACTCCTTCACCTAATTGAGGCTGGCCCAGAAGACCACCACTGGAGGTGGCAGAGAGTTCTTCTAAGAGTCAGATCATCATTAAAGGGAGGGTGCAACCAGAAGCAGATGTTTCTCCATGATGGAATGACATATCCACCGAACATGCCAAAAGCCTTGATGGATTCGAGGAACTGAACACATGTGCTAACCTCAACTAGACACAGGCAGTAACAAACCCAATTATCCACCTGCTACATGTATCTGGTGAGAGTAGGTGTTCTGCAGATGCATACAAAGCGACAAAATGGACTTGGCACCTTGAACGCCTAATAGTGACCAGGCAGAAACTATTGAGTTGCCTGCTTGGCCAGAGAGCGGACTGTAAGGCTGGGTGCCAATGTGCTAATGTGTTTACATTCAAAGGCAAAGAGCAAATGTATGAACTTCGAGAAAATCAACAAATGAACTTTCTCACAATTAGCATCTCTTCCTGAGGCACCACACCCCACTGAGCGAAGACTGCAAAATTCACACCTCATTGTTGCTCTCCCCTCTCCTCTTCATCCATTCCCCCTCAGCTCAGAATCACCTCAAACTCACCTAATATCTGTATGTAACAAGAGACCATATCTGATGCATACAAATAATGTAACTAGTGTAACATGTTTGGTATCATTCAAAATGTCTCAGTGCGTCTGGTATAGTGTTTTGTCCCCAGGTTTATAAAACTCAATGACAACAAAGTTATAAGGTCTTTGCCAAATACTGAATAACTCTGGAGATCTAAACCCCTCCTTGAAGGTTTAACACCAGGAAGCCAAGAACCCATTCACTCCCAAATTCTCAAAGGACAATACCATTTGGCTCACAATGTGTATTCGGTCTGGATATTTAAGGAAGGCTGGCCCAGAGCTTGAGGTTCTCTGTAATCAGACGATCCCGCACACCTTGTGTGTAACTTTAATAACAGAAATCTGCATTCAGACTTCCCATGCTTTGCAATTATATGTAGATCTCAATTGTCAGGTATGTTCTTTTGACTTGTTTCTTTATCTTGTGTTTTAAATCTTACCTGGCAAATAAATTGTTACTTTTTGATTTATTCTGTATTCCTCTGAAATCATTTATATCAGTACTGGTTCTTTAAAATAGGAGAAACTGCTCTGGAGGAACCGAGCAGGAGAATACCATTTTAGGAATCATTTATATCATAACTGAAGCTTTAATGTAGGAGGAAGCCACTTAAAGACTATCAGTTTGAATCTCATTAGAAACTGATCAAAAGGTAAATGAATAGAAGAGGATTCAGAGTAATCAATAACTTAAATGATTAAAATAAAAGAATGATCAGAAAGTATTTGGAGCTTTAATTCTAAATTAGAGGTCAACTTAAAAATGGAGTCAGATTAATATAAAATTGGAGTCAGATAAAATTAATAACGGGATGAATTTGTAAAGTGCAAATTATTAACAATAATTGCTTTACTTCAGTGCTCAGAAAAGACAGAACAACGCAGAGACCTTCAAGGGGCAAATCTATATGTTTTTAGCAGTTCAGCTTTGCCCCGTGTTTTTACAGAAGCATATATAATAATATTAATTATTTGACATGTAGCTCACCTTAGTGTGCCCAAACTTGTTCTGGGTGTTGTCAACATCAATTGAGCCCAAGAGTTTCTCTGAAGCCTTTTTATTGTCAATAAACTGTCCCTCTGTGATGACACTAGCATTTAAAACTTTGTATCTAGAAGATATTAGGGAGGATTTTATGTTTGTTTAGAAATGATAAAAACAGCTATAGAGTTATTTCTTCTTGAGGTGAAGAGGAAGGGCCATAAGCATTTGTTTACCTCTGCTTGAAGTCACCATAGAGGATTCTTCTGGGGAAACCCTTTCTGCAAATACTGATACCTTCTAGCACACCATTACACCTGAGTTGGTGGATAACCAAGAAGTTCTCCATCAGACCTAAAATTGAGATGTTTTTAGGTTTCAAAGAAAACTGTAGGCCATTGAACATTTCAGGAATCAAGTTTACCTAGAGTCTTGGACTCATTAGGAATCAAGCAGTGCACAAAGTGAGGGTGAGTGCTCCTCAGGTTAGTCATCAGCTTTCCTAAATTCTCCTGTGGGATTGCTCATGTCATTAATCTCTACACCCAGATTTTTTAAAATGAAATGTTTTCATTTATGTTATGATTTTGTGTATACCCTAAACAGCGCTGACACAGTCTGGAAGGAACCACCCTTCTTGCCTCCTTTCTTTCCACCACCTCACTCACCTGAGAATGAATAATGATTAAAGTGTACTTTTTAATAATATAATTTTTTGTCATTAAGAGATACAGTATGCAGATTGCTAAAATGTATTAACACTTTCCGCTGTTGGCTTGGAAGTCACAAATGGTTATATTGTACAAGCAACATGTACATTTCATTTTGTGAATACTAATTTTATTTTTGCTGAAAGTCCATTATCTTACCTTCTCATTAAACTCAATGCAGGCAGCCAAATCCATACCAAAGTCAATGAACTCCCAGTCAATGCCTTCTTTCTTGTACTCCTTTTGCTCCAGCACAAACATGTGATGGTTAAAGAACTGTTGCAGTTTCTCATTTGTGAAGTTGATGCAGAGCTGCTCCAAGCTGTTGAACTGATATTTAAACAGAGGCATGTTCTTACTACCCACTATTAGTGTCTTCTTCTGATTCTTATAGATTAGTAACTGATACTCACATCGCAGATCTCAAATCCAGCAATGTCCAGCACACCAATGAAGAACTGTCTGGGCTGCTTTGTGTCCAACATCTCATTGATACGGATGACCATCCACAGGAACATTTTCTCATAGACCGACTTACAGAGAGCTGAGACACTGAAACTTTGATTTGCATTTTAAATGATTTAATAAGCATTCCATAATGTAAGTTGCCCATGAGGGACCCTAATAATACCATAAAATAATGCATTATATTAAGTCCTTTTAAATGTAGGCAGCAAAATAGAGGAACCTTTGAGTTTAGCGCAAGATAAATAAACTTCAAATACAACTTTAATTGGATTGTATAGCTAAATGTTGGTTGGACTACAACTGCAAATTTACATCCACACTTACCAGTGAGCATGAACCAACAGGCATTGTCAGAGATGGAGAAGATGTGAGGAGGGGCTTCAATCCTCTTTTTGCCTCTGTATCCAGAAACAACAACTGAATCGTACACTGGGAGCCACTTGTATGGATTGACAGTGACGCAGAACAAGCCAGAGTAGGTCTGAAACAGAGATAGATTGTCCAGTTTCACACTTCATGGTCCACCTCACCCCTTTTCCATGAATGAAAAGTAATTAACTTAGACTACATAGATCATTCATGCTGCGTAACGTTCTTTGAGATTATACAGCACAGCAGGCTCATTGAGGTGAGTCATCATGTCCTCAATTTTGTCAAACTTCATGGGGAAGATTTAATTTTCTTTCACAGTAAGAGTCTAAAATGGCAAAATAAATTATTAACATATACATTTACTGTCACAGTATTTGAATGGATACATTGAAAATAGATTTACAATCAAAAGCAACATCTAAAATTGTTCTACAGACGTTCAAGAAATGTATCTAATATACTTACTTTCCCACACATAGTTTTGACAGTAGCTTTGCCACCTTCTTTGCTAACAAGAGTACCCTTCAGGTACATGTTATCTGGCTCAGTCACAAAGAATGCTGTTTTGGCATCAAAGGGGGTGTTTTGAACCTCTATACTCTCTCTTTCTGGCTTACGGAGGAAAATGGCCGCCGGGCCAAAACACTCCATTTCACCATCTCCCATGTTTGCAGATTACTGTGGGACATTATGTGAAGACAATGCTAAATAAAACATGTGCTGAGGTTCAAGAAACCGGAACAAAAAATGTGACAATATACAGTAAATGGAGATCATTGTAATGAATGTGTACAGCTGATTACATTTAGTAGAGTTGTGACGAACATGATGTTCTGAGTCACATGATGCATTAAGTCACATGATGTTCTGAAGCACATGATGCATTGAATCACATGATATACTGAGTCACATGATGTGTGGAGCACATGGCTTGGGAGAGTTAGAAGATGGCAGTTGGAGAGCAATGCCTTGTGCAATGGAAAGATGTGGGAAGTTAATCCCTGCATATATCCAAAAAAAACCTGTGAGGAAAAAGGAACATTTCATTGATCTCCTTGGGATTTATGTGTCTTTTGGAAGTTGCTGGATGTTCAGAGAAACCACCAATGGTCCAAACGACAATGGAGGACAGATCATTTGTCTGACTGACTGGACAAAAACCAAACAAGTATTGTTTTTTTTTTCCTTATATTCTTCTGTTGGGTTTGCTAGTTGAGACTTTGTCCATGAGACAGGGAAAATATTGTTTGAGGTGTTAAAAAGAGACAACCTCTTTCTGAAATGCACAGTGGTTGCTCAGTGCTGGTCTGAATGGATTTAATGATTCTTAAAGGTCTAAGTGAAAATGAACTCTGATGCACAAACTACTATGTTGGATTAAGAACTCAAGAAACTGGTGGTTTGCACCAAATGAGTTGAAAGGAATTAACTGAATTTGAATGAATTTACTTTTTTGAATGAAGTGATTTATTTTTGTTGAAAATGTTGTCCTGTTAAATGGGGCCCAGAATTGGGAATTGAGTATTAGAATTTCGGGAATAAGTTTATTGTAAATTGAATATTTTTTTGTTTACTGTTTGTAAAAAAGGCTATAGTTACTAACCTCTCCCTCCGTGTTTTGAGGCACACGCACACACAGCACCTTGCCTGAGCCAATCAGCGTCCAGAAACCTTGACCATGTGATCTCCCCCGCCATCACAGAGACAGTATTACAGTGCAGCGGGACACGGAGACTGACGCTGAAGCTGAAGCGATATAAACTGTTTATATATCGCATTTCGGACGAAGTGTTGTGCGTGAATGCAAAAAAACCCACAACAATACAAGCCAGTCTGTTGAGTGGTGACAATAAATGGGTTATTCCCAGAAAGTAACTGCATCTTCATTTTCGTCTCTAATCGGACAGTCTTTGGTGGGTCAGCACCCTGAGCTGGCAACTTGGGTCTTATAAGTGCTAGCAACCATAAAGCATTTTTTCACTGTTTGCATTTGTGAATCATTAATGCTTGTCCCTTACTAAATGTTATAATCCTTAAAAAACTAATAACAGTTTCAATGAATTGAGCCTGTAGCTGTTTGTGTTAATTCTTCATCCACATATTAAGGGTTCCTATTTTTTTAAAATATTTGAATCCTTTGTATGGTTGACTGACTCTAAGGAATTTAGTAGGTTTAATCACCTGCTTGGCACCCCAATCAATTAGGTCAATCTGTTACAGAGTATTATTATTATTATTATTATTCTCTGTCGTCTGTCCATGATTGTAGTGTCATCGGTAAAACACAAGTTTAATACCTGCGGTTCTGTCCATAGAGAAAATGTGTCTGATGTTTGTCCAAAGATGATTATAGTTTTTATTTATTAGATTAGATTATTATTTACTACTCTTAAAGTAGATGAGATAATGCCAGTAAATACTTTAGTTAAATGAGGTGAATTATCACTAGATGACCTAAATCAATATTTGAAAATTTGCCTCCAACATCTTAATCAAGAATTGCTCTGTATATATATGGAGACGACTTGTGGTGAAGCGTCTTAACCTTGAGAAAGCGTTGTTATGTGAAGGTATCAGTTGCTGGAGTTCAGACATTGTTTGGCTCTTGTGTTGGGAATAATCTCTTTAATGGACCATGGCACTACATTAGAGCCCAGTTTAGCTGTGGAGAAGCTCTCAAATATCACTGGGATTCTGTTCCAGAGGCCTTGCAAGCCTTTCATATGACAAAGCAGCAGATTTGGGCACAACAGTTGTCATTCTGTGAACTTGTTCATATGGTGACTAGACTCACAGAGGCCTGACAGAATAATATGCTCCGTTTAGTGTCTAGAATGAGGATATTTGTTGCAAATCTTTGAAAAGGTATGAGAGGTATTCTGGTGAAATGACTCATTTTACATTTTAAAAACGAAAAGTAACCCTGTGCACAGAAAAGATTCAATTAATCTAATATAACCTTCACTAATATTTGATTTGATCAAATATTTGATTTTATTTGCTAAACTGTTTTTGTTTTCTTTAGGTCTAAATGTTTAATTAATAACAGAAAAACATGACTAATATAGAATCACTAGTTGATAATGTGTGTTAAGATGCTTTATTTGTTAAGACATGATAATAGTTAATAGTAGTGAAAATAAGCAGGATAAAACTGCCTGTAATATTCTTTAGAGGAATAAACAATGAGATCAATAACACCGAGTACAACTGAGTTTATTTTAGTATTGAAAGTAAGACTGATTTAATGTAAATGTAATTTACATTTGGAAACACTTTACACTCAGGCTGTATTTGTTAGGTATTGATCAATGAACAACACATTTACAGCAATGTAATGCCATGTAGTTAGCATTTGTTAATCCTAATTTCTATATTGACATTTTTACATTTTAAAAGTTGCATACATTAGTTATTGCAATATGAACTTAAATGAAACAAGACTTATAAATGCTGAAAATATCATTATTCATTGTTAGTTCTTGTGACTGAATGGAGCCTGGTTGTAAAGTGTTACTATAATCATGTGGAGATGAAGTGTTGGGGCTCATTTAGATGACCCTTGACCTTTGTAAGAATTTTAAATCATCAACAAATGATCAGATTAATCATGGCAATGTTTTGGACATATTAAGATGTTCTAAACACATGAATTATTGTTAATTAAACTGATAAACTTGTACAGGTACTGGTTCAGATACACTGAATAAATCTTCTTCATTATTGATAATTTCCAGCTTGTTATCTCACGTTCACACTCTGCTCATGTGTACTGGGATCTAATGCGCTGTTTATTTGTGTATGTTCTAGTCTATGTTAAACTGCATTTTGAAAAGAGAAAGTATGTTGAAGGTGTATATCAGTTTTCCACATGAGGTCATTGTGAGCAGTAATGAAAGCATCAGTGACAGTGTCATGAAAGTGTCTTCAGAACGGTGTGTTGATGGGCATGCAGTGTGTTTGACCTTAAACTTGTCCTTGTCCTGTTGCTTTACCTTGCATGGACAATGGCATGTGTCAAAGAGACTTCTTCACTGAACTCTCTTCATATTCCCTTGGCAAAGATGGCAAGAGGCAGTGGAAGACATTGTAAGGTGTTGGCACCGGATAAAATGGTATCATATGGCAGATCAAATTCTGAGGCATCTTCTCCTTAAGTGTGGTCATATTAGGACTTTACACAAATATAGCTGGTCGGTCAGCTTTGCCATCACAGCTTTGCCAATTGTCAACAGATATCACAAGTGTAATTGTGGTGTTGAATGCTTTGATATCAGATGGTTGTTTGATTTAATCTGCTCAGTCTTGGACACTCATATTTAAAAGAAATCACAGGTATTGTTCTTGTTTATTTGTTCTGGATATTTGTTGTTGATAGACAATAATAGGACACAGTTGAACAGCAGCCAGATAACCAGGTTTTGTTTGACCTTTTATTGAAAACGTTTAATTGCTTGCTTGAGCCCATTGTCATTGGCTGTAATTTTTATAATTTGTAATAGATATTACAGAAGTTATTTGTGTTTTAAGATATAAACAAAATATTTTTGACATTTGTTAAGTCTTTATTTACTGTTAATAGTAATATTTTTAATAATATCAGTAATAATAAATATGATCTAATGCAGATAATATGGAGATGCAGAGAAGAGGAAGAGATAAGTCACATTTTCTGGATAGCTTTCAACAAGTCTCGCTTTAGTTTTCATGAGTACAGCGCAAAGAAAGGTGACTATTTTAACAGTTGTATTTTATTAGGATTCTATTAAAGTTTAGACTAGAATTTAAAGGTTCACTCTTGGCCCTTTATTGCATGTGCTTTATTTATGACATCTTTACAATTGTGTTTTTTATTTCAATGTACGCATTTCAGAAAACAAGCTAGTAATAATCTTTAAACAAAGTAATAGTGTATTTGAAACATGATTAAATAGCCAAATAGATTCTAAAATATGTTTACTGAAAGTATTACTGATAAATGTGTTTTTAATTCCTCTCATTAAAGTGATGGACAATGAAGACTGTATAGAAGAGAAAGATCTTAAGGGCTCTTCATCATGTCATGCTCAAAGCAGGTACAAAATAAATTTTCACATTCTCTGATGTTATTGAATAACAAAACTTTAATTTGATTTACAATTTAATAATACTCCCCCTAAATAAATTTACCTTTATTAAATGTACTCTATAGTTACATTTAACATTTATGTAATACTTCCTCCACATATTGTATGAACATACATTTAGAATCTACTCACAGCTGCAAACCTGAGGAAGTCATGTGCTACTCAATGTTTAACAGGACACTTACTGTGAATAATTGTACTGATGTTTAAACTGTGGAAAAGATGCAAGAGACAGAGTTTGTGTAATGTGCTTGTTTTTTTTGTTCAAACTAGTATTTAAATGAATCCTGACAGACAATTTGAGGAAACTGTCAGTTTCTCAATCGGGCCAGTGATGTGTTGTCACTACATTTTACATCGCTAATCTTATTCATGTGTTTTAATGTTTATTTTTTTATTTAATTGAAAAATGTGATTCTCTATAATGTAATGAACATTGTTGATAAATTCTGTGGATTTCAAATTGACTCCAAGGTAAAGCTAACAAGCTGGCAAACCTAACCCTATATGTTCACTTTATATTAACACTACGGTCCTAATAAACTGTTGTTGTAGCCCGTCCGCCTCAGTGTTCAATATGTGCTTTCAGAGATTATATTATTCTCAGCATAATTATACAGAGTGGTTATTTGAGTTACCATAGCCTTTCTGTCTGCTCAAACCAGTCTGACCATTCTCTCATGAACAAGTGTTTCAGTCTGCAGAACTGTCACTCACTGTATGATTTTTGTTTTTGCACCATTCTGAATAAATTCTAGATACTATTGTGTGTGGAGTAGTGGTGGTGGTGGTGGCGGCATAGTGGGCTAATGTACTGAACTGGTAAGCAGAAGATTGACGGTTCGATCCCCACAGACACCACCATTGTGTCCTTGAGTAAGACACTTAACTCCAGGTTGCTCTGGGGGGGGGATTGTCCCTGTAATAAGTGCACTGTAAGTCGCTTTGGATAAAAGCATCTGCCAAATGCATAAATGTAAATGTGTGAAAATCCCAGAAATATTCAAAACAAGCCCGTCTGGAACCAACAATCATCCCACGGTCCAAATGCCTGAGATAAGAGTAAAAAATAAAGCCAATACTTCCCCAACTAGGCTAGCAGAAAAAAATCCTTAGTTTTGAGGCCTGCCTACCTAAGATTTTACACTGAACTGAAAGGTTAAAATTTAGCATTTTGTACCAGAATAGAGTCTAACCTAAATGTGAGTTTGCTAAAACAATGCTTAAATAGGTGCTTGTCTATTAGTTAATATTATACAATATCCCATGCAGTCTTGATGTCATCAGCAGAAAGTTATTGAATTTTGATTAAAGATTATGAAGACAAATTTATTAGAAGTAACATGCACCGTC
Source organism: Moxostoma hubbsi (assembly GCA_032164185.1). Classification (NCBI taxonomy): domain Eukaryota; kingdom Metazoa; phylum Chordata; class Actinopteri; order Cypriniformes; family Catostomidae; genus Moxostoma; species Moxostoma hubbsi. The sequence goes on along the minus strand of JAVLUX010000163.1, from coordinate 16,811,079 downwards.
ATATATATATATATATGTATATATATACACACACACACACACACACACACAATATATACAACTGTACAATATATATATATATGTATATATGTATGACTGAAATTCTTCATATATACTATTTATCTGTAGAGATGAACATATTTGGGAGGATACTACCTTCTCTAGTATTTTTGACATAAACGGGAGATTTGAGATCAGTCTATAATTAGCCAGTTCTCCAGGATCAAGTTGTGGCTTCTTAATAAGCAGTTTGATAACTGCCATTTTAAAGTTTCTTGGGACATGTCCTAAGCATAGCGTGGAGTTATTAATATTAAGAAGAGGTTCGGAAATTACAGGAGATACCTCTTTTAGAGCTTGGTTGGTATAGGATCTAATAAACATGTTGTAGCTTTCAATGTTTCGATAAGTTTTGTTAGCTCTTCATGACCTCTGACAGATAAGGATTGAAGTTGCACGTGAGGAAAATTATTAGACACTGAGGTGCTATGACAGATGATTGCATAATTTCAATTTTGAAGAGTGCATTTATATTTTTTGTTATTTCATCAAGTTCTTCTGCGCTTTGAGGTTTATTGAGTGTATGAGATAGATCTGGAAAATTATTAGTGAAGCTAATGTTTCGATAAGTTGCACGTGAGGAAAATTATTAGACACTGAGGTGCTATGACAGATGATTGCATAATTTCAATTTTGAAGAGTGCATTTATATTTTTTGTTATTTCATCAAGTTCTTCTGGGCTTTGAGGTTTATTGAGTGTATGAGATAGATCTGGAAAATTATTAGTGAAGCTAATGTTTCGATAAGTTTTGTTAGCTCTTCATGACCTCTGACAGATAAGGATTGAAGTTGCACGTGAGGAAAATTATTAGACACTGAGGTGCTATGACAGATGATTGCATAATTTCAATTTTGAAGAGTGCATTTATATTTTTTGTTATTTCATCAAGTTCTTCTGGGCTTTGAGGTTTATTGAGTGTATGAGATAGATCTGGAAAATTATTAGTGAAGCTATCTTTAGTGGTTGAAAGAATAGTTCTACCTGAACGATAGCGTGGTGTAGATTGAGTAACATTAGCTGATTGCAGCACACAAGAAACGAGGTAATGATCCGAGATGTCGCTCTGCTGCAGAATTTCTATATTATCAACATCAACTCCATATGACAGAATTAAATCATTGATTAAATTAAATTAATTCAATTCAATTCAATTCAAACAACTTTATTTATCCCCGTAGGGCAATTCAGTTGTAGCCTACCAGTCGTAGCAAACAAGACAAAAAGACAACACTCAATCAAACATTCAGAAACACTGTCAATGACTTCATATTGCATTTGGGCACCAGAACAGAGCAGCAAATACACAGGTCACAATACATGGACTAAGCAGGTACCAAAATTCAAGTAGATAATTAAATAATTAAATAAATAAATAATACTAAGTAAATAATAAATACAGAAGTTTACAATGCCTGGCACATATCTAATTGCCGCTGTCAACAGTATTTAAAAGCCTGATGGCAGAAGGAATAAAGGAATTTGCATATCTGTTAGTTTTCCTTGGGGGGGGGGGGGAGATAGCGCTGTCCTGAGGGCATAATTCCTGACTAAGAACATGGTCAGGATGACTCATGACCTGTCTAGCCTTCTGTAGTACCCTTTTTTTCCAGAGGGAGCTCAGGTCTGTAAGCTGAACTCCAATGATCTTGGAGCAGATTTTAACAATGCTGCTGAGGCTATTCTTGTCCCTCACAGACAATCTATAAAACCAGCAGACGAAAGAGAATGTTAAAAGGCTTTCAATAAATTAATAATAAAAGTTACGTAAGGTCCTCTGAGATACATTGAAAGAATTTAGCTTCCACATCAAGTGGATTCTTTGTTGTCCACGCTTAGTGATTGACTCTATGTTTTTGTCAAACTTAAGATTGGAGTCAAACATGGTTCCTAAATACTTGTACGTTTCTACAGTTTCAACATTCCCACCATGAATAATGCTGGTTTCTGGGTTAAAACTGTTCTTTCTAAAATCAATGATTAACTCCTTAGTTTTTGTCACATTAAGGTCCAGGAAATTATCATCACACCACTTCACAAATTGTAATAAGGCACTTCCATGGCCCGATTGGGCCCCCTGAAGAAGTGACAGTAGGGCAGTGTCGTCAGAAAATTTCACAAGGTAGCTACCCTGTTGGGAAGTCCTGCAGCTATCAGTGTACATAATAAAGAGCAAGGGAGAAAGGACACAGCCCTGCGGAGACCCTGTGTTTGAAGTGATGAAACTGGACATGTGGCCATTCACAAATACCTGCTGGAGTCTGTCTGTTAAGAAGTTTAAGAGCAACAATAAAATCTGATCAGGTAAATTAAAATAAGAGGCAAGTCGCTCAATTAAAATATGAGGCTGCATTTTATTAAAAGCTGAAGAAAAATCAGCAAATAAAAGTCTCGCATGTGATTTGGGTTTTTCAAGGTGCTTGTATAATCTGTCTAAAATGAAAATCTTAGAGTCATCCACACCTTTTCCAGCTTGATAGGCAAATTGTAGTGGAACTAGTTTGCCATCAATTAGGGAGACAATTTCATCTTTCAATATTTTCTCGAAGGTTTTCATCACAAGTGATGTTAGAGCAACTGGTCTGAATTCATTCAGTTCTCTTGGATTATTGGATTTAGGGACAGGTATTATAAGTGATGTTTTCCATATGGCAGGAATCTGACCACACTCGACACACATCTGATAAAGTGTTGTAAACACCTCACTGAGCTGGTCCGCTCAGTGACACAAAGCGCGTCCACAGATGGAATCAGGGCCAGCAGCTTTTATGTATGTTTACTTTCTTAAAAAGATTTGTGACATTACCTTGTGTTATCACTAGACCATTCTGTGGAACCAAAGATTCCCGCATTTCAGAGATATCATTCACAAAGTCAGACCTTTCAAAACGAGAAAAGAAAGAATTAAATACATTTGCCAAGTCAGTGTTATCTACACCATTTACATGAATGACCTGCTTGGTCTCACAGGAAGACTGATTAATTGATACCATGGATTTTATACCTGTCCAGGCTGCCCTAAGGTCCCCTCTACAATACAGACTTTCGATTTTATTTCTGCACTTCATTTTGGCCTTTCTTATTTCGACCTTAACTTCTCTGGAAACTGCTTTTTTCTCCAGGGGGTTACCTGAATAAAATATTCTTTTCTTTTTATTGATGACAGATTTAAGTTCTTTAGTCTCCCAGGGTTTATTGTTTGGGAAAATAACCACTTTTTTAGATGGGATTACTGAATCCACACAGAATGTGATGTATGACGAAACAGTGTCTGTAAGTTCATTTATATCATCACAACCATCATAAAAACTTTGCCAGTCAGTACACTCAAAGCATGCCTGGAGAGAGAATATGCTGGCCTCTGACCAGATCTTCACTGTCCTTTCCTCCCGCTCTAGGCGCCTGAAGACTGGTTTGTATACAGGCATGAGATAGACCCTGTCATGGTAAGAAGCACCAAAAGAAGGCATAGGCAGAGATTTATAAGCCCCGCTTACTGAGCCATAGCATAAATCTAGCATGGTGTTCTTCTGTGTGGTAGAACAAGTCACATACTGTTCATACGTCCTCAAGGACTTTTTTAGATTACAGTGATTAAAATCTCCAAGGAAAAACGGGTGCCTCTGGGCAGATAGAGTCCAGTTTATGCATGACGTCAGCAATCAGTTGTGCAGCAGCTGTAGCGTTGGATCGTGGGTGAATGTACACTAATGTGTAAAAGAGCTGTTGAAATTCACGAGGCAAATAAAAGGGGCGGAGGGAAATAGTCAACAATTCCACATCTGTGGTACATATCTTCTCTCTGATCACGACAGTGTTACAGTACCTTTCGTTCACGTAGAAGCACACGCCGCCTCCTCGGTTTTTGCCGGTGATCACCGGTGACCGGTCCATACGAATTGGGCTTCCGAACCCAGTTAAATTTAGGTCCGAGTCCTGGTCTGCATCACCGAGCCATGTTTCAGTGAAGGCAAGGAGACAAGTGTCTTTTACTTCTCGTTTAAACTTGGCATATGTTTCCAGCTCATCTATCTTGTGTCTGATAGACTGTACATTTGACAGCAGGACCGAAGGAAGTGGCGGTAGTTTGCGGCGATTGTCAAGCCGAAGAGTCTTAAGTCTCCGACGTAAACCACCTCTTCTTCCTCGTTTCCGATGACCTGACGTCTTAGTTGGCCTGCAAAGTTCCATTGGTATGCCCGTTGATACAGTTCCCACTGCAGAAGTCCTCAAGGACAGGAGAAGCTCGCGGCTTACTTTCCCATATACACCATGTCCTACGGCGTGACTGGCAAAGCCCAAAAGTAGCGTTGACACGCAAAAAAGTGCAAAAAGCTCCACGAGTAATCCCATAATCTGCATTACTGAAACACTGACAAATGATTCCTTTCATACACACGCACCACTCTTAAAAAACAGTTTAAAGCACGGTTAAAAAACACAATTAAAACAACAAAACGACTGGGAGACGACTGGGAGACTACTATCAATGATTATGGCGATGAGTTGGTCCTGTTACATTTTGTCTGACAAGAATATAATAACTCTGACAAGAGTTGAGAATATTGATAAATGCTAATCCCAATGTATAATTTTCATTATCTATGTGAATGTTGAAGTCACCAACAATTAAAGCTCTATCTACAGTAACTACAAGATCTGATAAAAAATTTGCAAATTCACCATGGAAATCAGAATAAGGCCTGGGTGATCTGTATACTGTAGCAAGGGTAAAAGACGACAGAGATTTTTAAGACATTAAGCATTATTAGTTCAAAAGACTTACATTTTATATCCTATCCTCTGAGTAACACCAAAAACTTCACTGTAAATTGTAGCAACACCTCCTCCTCAACCCTTCAGATGACGCTCATGTTTATAACAATAACCTGGGGGAGTAGATTCATTTAAACTAATATATTCATCCAGTTTAAGCCAGGTTTCAGTCAAACAGAGCGCATCCAATCTATGATCTGTAATCATTTCATTAACAATTAGTGCTTTGGTAGAAAGAGATCTAATGTTTAGTAGCCCTATTTTTATATGATGTGTATTTTTAATTTGTTTGTTTTGTTCAAGTTTGACTTTAACCAGATATTATCTAAATGATTTAGGGAGGGTATTGTGTTTGGTAGTTCGGGGAACAGACACAGTCTCTATGAGATATATAGGTGATACGGTTTCTAGGTGTTGTAGTTTATGTGACCTGTGTGATGTCTCAAGGCAGCTAGTGGACGTTTGGATTAACCAGTTTGTCTGCTTCATGACCTGGGCCCCAGTTAGTCAAATACTATCATTATTAAGACTATGAGCCAAATTACTACAGGAGATAGGCACCTTCCATGGAGGGATGGAGTCCGTCTCTCTTTAGCAGGTCAGGTCAACCCCAAAAACTCTTCCAATTGTCTATAAATCCTATTCTATTCTTCAGACATCCAGCCATTCAGTGACACTATTCTACTATAAACCATCACCACGACAAGCAGGGAGCATATTACAGTGTCTGACATCATGTTTACAAGCTCTTTAACAGTAATTGTAGTGATCTCCGACAGGCGAAGCCAGACATCATTAGTGCTCACAAATTTTTATTAAGGCCTTTCCTAAAAGTTTTTTTCTGGCAAACTGCACTGGACTACACTGCTCCACCAAGCATTGCACCTCATGAACAACTTTCACTCTATACTGCCAGCTCAGCTTTTCAAAAGCCAGGACAGACATGTCATCCAGCAGCTGTGTGTTATGGCAAATTTACTCAAACACTATAACAAATATTCTATAATACTCTCCCACAAAGACAAAAATGCAAACTCAAAGTTTACCACAATCCACAAGATAAATTATAGAAAATTTAGAAAACTCACACACTACATAGAGACTGCTCTCACTCATTCCCAGCATGCACTTTTTCCTTTACCTGTAGACAGGGCATTAATACCAACCACCCATGTTATGTAAATGCTTATTAAAAATGCTTAAAATGTTTCCTTGTAAATGTAAAATATAAAAAATCCTTCAAGCCTTAGATGTTGCTGGATCCTTGTATCATCCCCATAAAATAGTGGAATTTGTATCTTTGAATCTCCACACACGGAAATCCTTTTCATGCTTTCTTGGTTGACTTTGGTGAATGAAAAAAGTTAAAGTGTGAAACATAACTTTCATTCAAGGATAGTTGAATTAGGAAGTTTTAATTCTGATGGTACCAAAAATGTGTTTATGATTCCACATAATTTTTCACATGTGTGCACAGTCATTATCACTCTCATATGCAAGTGAAACCCTTTCACTCTAGGGCCTGTTGAATTATGTGTTTTACAAATCTGTTTGTGATTATGATCCAAAAAGTTATTTATTTCTCCCTCTGTACTCCTATAAAAATACAATTGACAAATATTTTTTTTGTAATTTAGCAGAATATTGTCTAAAAAATTAAACAAATGTAAATGTATTTAACAAGAAAGAAGAAGCTTGTGTTACAATAAACTGAATTTAATAGACACTTAAATGGACAGCACAAGTCATATTATATGCTTGCTTGTAGGTGTGGTGTCTTCATTCTGTGGTCTCACATTCATAATTCATCCTTGCTCTTCAGTAAATCAAAAGACAAAAAATTGCAATTTACATTGCTGAAAGGTTACACAATAAATCATTATTCAGTTGAAAACTGTTTTTCATTTACTTAGGGTAAGCATCTTTAGAAACTTTACAATACCTTTCCAGCATCACGACTCTTGGCTCTCAGCTTGTTGACCTGGGACTCAGCGATGTCAGCACGCTCCTGAGCCTCCTCCAGCTCATGCTGCACCTTCCTGTACCGGGACAGGTGAGTGTTGGCCTGCTCCTCCTGTGATGGTTACACAATATATCCAGCTCATTTTATTGGAAAGTTTGGGACAGAATATATGTCAAGCTCTGGACACTTTATATTATACTCACAGCTTCCTCAGCCTGGCGCTTATAGGCCTTCACTTTCAGTTGCAGCTTGTCTACCAGATCCTGCAGTCTATTCACATTCTTCTTGTCTTCTTCAGTCTTTGAGTGTAAATATTGTGAATGGTCTTAAGTTAAACTATGTATAGTATATTATTATATAAGTTGGTCAATTTTCTGGAAGTTTTACCTGGTAGGTGAGCTCCTTAACTCTTCTCTCATATTTGCGCACTCCTTTTACTGCGTCAGCGCCACGTCTGTTCAGCTTCAACTTCAGCCTCCAACTCACGCACCTTCAGTAAAGTGTTATTGTTATAGCCAATAGAATTTCTGCCATGTTCAGGGCATCTATTATAAAATTTTTTAAGCTCTTAAGCACTCAAACCTACCCTGGACTCCAGTTTCTGGAGCTGCTTCTTGCCTCCTTTCATGGCCAGACTCTCAGCTTCATCTAGACGATGCTGTAAATCTTTGACAGTAACCTCCAGGTTCTTCATCCTTTCCAGGTGAGCGCTGGTGTCCTGCTCTTTCTTCAGCTCCTCAGCCATCATGGCAGCCTGGAATATGAACCCAATAAAATGTAGATAAAAGCTGTACATGAGACCTTTCCTGAAGGCTTCCTATGGTAGCATGTGCGACTGAACACAAGTAAAAAAAAACTGTTAATAAATGTCAATAAAATATATATAACAGATTAGATTGAACACTCACATCAGTGATGGCCTTCTTGGCCTTCTCCTCAGCATTTCTGCCCTCTTGAACTACATCATCCACCTCACCTTGTACCTGAATCAGATCAGCCTCAAGCTTCTTCTTTGTGTTAATAAGACTTGTATTCTGTTGAACAGAAGCAGATTTCATTCAGTAAGGCTTTTATCTGTCGTGTAATTGCATTTTTCCAGTTTGGTATTATAAATATTTTTCATACTTGAGAGTGCAGCAGTCCCACACGTTCACTGGCATCAACCAGCTCCTGCTCTGCCACTTTGCGACCCCTCTCTGTTTGATCCAGTGCAGCTCTCAGCTCCTCGATCTCTGCTTGCATCAGATTATTCCTGCGCTCCACCATGGCAACCTGCTCCTTCATGTCCTCCTGTCCTCTGACAGCTTCGTCAAGGTGCAGTTGGGCATCCTGTGATATATTTAGAAAGTTAATTATATTTTATTAGTTAGGCTGTGAGTTATTCATATTGGGGGGGGGGGGGGTTGAGGGTTAGGGTCAGGGTCTAAACATTTTTGTTTGTCATTTTGCAGGAAAAAAAACAATGAAACCTTGAGCTGGCCTTGAACGTTCCTGAGCTGTTTCTGGGCCTCAGCAGCCTGGCGGTTGGCATGACTCAGCTGAATCTCCATTTCATTAAGATCTCCCTCCATCTTCTTCTTGACTCTCAGGGCATCATTTCTGCTCCTGACCTCAGAGTCCAGAGTGCTCTGCATGGATTCAATTACTCTTTGGCTGTTCCTCTTGATCTGTTCCATCTCCTCATCCTTCTCAGCAAGCTTCCTGTCAATCTCACCCTTAACTTGATTCAGCTCCAGCTGGACACGAAGAATTTTGGACTCTTCGTGCTCCAATGTGCCCTAAAGGAAAAATAACGTTCATCAATTCATTGTAAACTTGAGAGTCAATGATGTGAATTTGAATGTGTTTAAAACAAAATAAGTCTCTCATAATTACCACAACACAAATTTCAAATGTCAAATTCTTACTGTACCTCGGCCTCTTCCAGTGCAGTCTGGACTTCTGATTTTTCACTCTCCACTGTTTTCTTTGCCTTTTCCAGTTCATGGATGGTCTTTCCGGTCTCTCCAAGCTGCTCCGTTAGGTCGGAAATCTCCTCTAAAATATTGAAACAACAGAATGGTAAAATTATCTGGGGTTTATTTTCGTCATATTCTTCATGGACAAATAAAAGTGGCATTTACGTTGCAAATTCTTGTTCTCCCTCTTCAGGGTCTCCAGCTGGTCAAGAGCTTCTTCATAGGAGTTCTTCATCTTGAAAATCTCAGTGCTGAGAGAACGAGCTTCTTTCTGAGCACCTTCCAGTTCAGCCTGGCTTTCTTCATACTTCTGTTTCCACTCTGCCAGGACCTGTGAATGAAAGAAATGTAGACAACGTTAATTGAGTCATTAGTCCATTGACCAGAATTTTTGTAGATGATTCTTTCTTGCCTTGTCAAAGTTTCTCTGCTTCTTGTCAAGGTTGGCAGCCAATGCATTTGCCCTCTCTACATCAATCATGAGGTCCTCTACTTCACCCTGCAGTCTCTGTTTGGTCTTTTCCAGAGAGGCACACTTGGAGTTCACAGCCTCAATGGATTCTTCAGCTTCCTGCAGACGTTGGGCCAACTTTTTCCTGTGGACAGATTTATGAAATTATGCTATCTCATTCTAGCAATTGTGAGTTGTTCAATACTTTTTTGCTTTACTTACTTTGATTCCTCAAGCTCCTCAGTGCGCTGGATGGCATCAGTCTCATATTTGGTTCTCCACTGAGCCACCTCACTGTTGGCTTTAGACATTCCACGCTGCAGTTCAGCTTTGGCCTCCTGTTCCTCCTCAAACTGCTCTCTGAGCAAATCACAGTCATGGCGGGCAGACTGAACTGCATGAGCCAAGGCATTCTTGGCCTACAAAGAAACATATTTATGCATTGAAGAACAGTCTTATATCTTCGCTATGGTTTACACATGAGATTTCCATGAAAATTAAAAATAATTTTGTGTAACTACCTTGACTTCCTCCTCAATATGCCTCTTAAGCTCCTCAATTTGCTGTGTATAAGCCTGTTTTCCTCTAGTTAATTGTGAAACAAGTGCTTCTTTCTCCTCTAATTGGCGGCTAAATTCACCTTGAAAACAGGATTAGAAAGTTAGTATGGAATATAATGGAGGACAAATGTTTTATTCAAAGATAATATTAGTTCTTTTTCATTTTTGCTAATTGTACTGTGTCTTACCATTCTCAGTCTGAAGTCTTGCTCGTTGTGCATTGATGTCATTCAGCTGACGAATATTTTCATCATTCTTGGCCTTGATTTCACTCAGTTGATCTTCAAGAGTTCGGCACATCTTTTCTAAATTGGTCTAATAAGACACAAACACATATATATGTTAAACAGTCCACCCTCAGCATCCTGGCACTGACGGAGACATTGATACGTCCTGAGGATACAGCCACACCTGCTGCTCTCTCCAACAACTTCTCCTTCTCTCACACCCCTCGTCATTCCGATAGCGGTGGGGGAACAAGTTTGCTCATTCATAATAACTGGACTTTTTCAACACAGGCTTCACTATGTAACAATACATCTTTTGAATTCCATGCTGTTACTATAATGCATCCCACAAAAATACATGTTGTTGACATCTATCGCCCTACAGGTAAGCTGACAAGCTTTCTTGAGGAGTTGGATTTCCTGCTGTCCTCCTTGCCAGAGGATGGTAGGCCACTTGTGGTTCTTGGTGATTTAAACATACACCAAGACAAGCCCCAGGCCACTGAACTGAATAATCTTCTGGCCTCATTTGATATAGAAAGACTACACACCACAGCAACTCACAGATCGGGCAACCAACTGGACCTAATTTTTACACATAAACTGTACCACCTCAAATATTCTTGTTACACCTTTACACGTCTCTGATCACTACCCATCTATAGTAAAACCGACTCCACCTTTGGTTTCCTTTCACCGTAACCTCCATTCCCTCTCACCTTTCCACTGATGTCTCTACCTCTCTTCCCACAATAAATGTATTTTTCACGCATGATGTAAATAAACACTGCCACAGACACACTTAACTCTACTTTAACAACCTGTCTAAACAACATTTGTCCTCTCTCCTCTAGACCAGCTCGTACTACACCACCCAGCCCCTGGCTGTCTGACTTTCTTCGTGAACATCGGACAGATCTCAGAGCAGCTGAGAGGAGATGGCGTAAATCTAAAGATCCAGCAGATCTAAGAAAATATCAACTTCTGCTTGCAACTTTTTCAGATAACGTTAAAGCTGCAAAAACCTCCTATTACCAGACCAAGATCAACAGCACCACAGACACTCTTAGCTTATTTAGAACATTCAACACACTTCTCTGTCCTCCCCCTCCACCACCTGACGTATCACTGACAGCAGATATCTTCACCACATTTTTTACAAATAAGGTTACAACCATCAGCTATACATTCACTGCACCACACCCTGTCAAACACCTGGCTCCTGTATGCAGCCATTCTTTCTCTATGTTCTCTCCTCTGACTGACACCAAGGTCTCTAAACTCCTCCTCTCCAACCACCCCAGCACCTGTTCCCTTGACCCCATTCCAACACACCTTCTCCAGGCCATCTCTCCATCCATCCTACCTGCATGTATACACATAATTAACACATATCTACTTACAGGCACTTTTCCCACTACATTTAAGCAGGCTCGAGTAACCCCACTGCTGAAAAAACTGCACTTATCCCCACACAGATAGAACACTACAGACCAGTCTCTCTCATCCCATTCATGGCAAAAACACTTGAAAGGTCAGTTTTCAATCAGATCTCTGCCTATATCTCACAGAACAAACTGCTGGATGAAAATCAGTCAGGCTTCAAAAGTGGACACTCCACTGAGACTGTCCTGCTGTCTGTCGCTGAGTCGCTGAGACAGGCAAAAGCTGAATCCAGATCATCCGTTCTGATTCTGCTGGACCTTTCTGAAGCCTTTGATACAGTCAACCATCAGATCCTTCTCTCCACCCTCTCTACTCTGGGCATCAGAGGATCTGTGCTTGACTGGTTGTCCTCCTATCTCTATAGGTCCTTCAAGGTAGCCTGGAGAGGTGAGGTATCCAAGCCACATCAGTTACTTACTGGGGTACCTCAGGAATCAGTGCTTGGGCCACATCTCTTCTCCATATACACAACATCACTGGGACCAATCATTCAGTCACATAGTTTCTCTTACCACTGCTACGCTGACAACATGCAACTCTACTTGTCTTTTCAGTGCAACGACACCACAGTGACAGCTCGAATCACTGCCTGACTGGCAGACATCTCGGCCTGGTTGAAGTAACACCACCTGCAATTCAACCCAGCCAAGACGAACTCAAACTCCTTGTCTTTCCAGCCAACCCTGCTGTTGAACACAACATCACCATGCAGCTGGGTTCAACTACAGTATCACCTTCCAAAACGGTCAGAAATTTGGGGGTACCCATTGATAACAAGCTAAATTTCACAGACCACATCTCAAAGACTGCAAGATCATGTAGTATTGTAGATCACTCTACAATATCAGGAAAATAAGACCTTTTCTCTCTGATCATGCCACACAACTGCTTGTTCAGTCACTTGTCATAACTAGACTGGACTCGCTCTCATTGCAGGCCTCCCTGCATGTACAACTAGACCTCTGCAAATGATCCAGATTGCAGCAGCACGTCTGGTCTTTAATGAACAAAGAGAGCACGTTACACCACTCTTTGTCTCTCTCCACTGGCTGCCGGTTGATGCACGTATTCAATTCAAGGCTCTGATGCTGGTATACAAAACAGTTACTGGGTCTGCTCCAGCATACCTAAAATCATTTCTGCAGATCTACACTCCCACCAGAAGCCTGCGGTCGGCTAAGGAACGTCTCCTTGTTGTATCAACACAAATAGACACCAAAACACTTTCCTGGACTCTCAGTTTCATCATACCACATTGGTGGAATTACCTTCCCAACTCCATCCATGAAGCTGACTCACTCTCTGTCTTCAAAAAACGTCTAAAAACAAAAACAATTCACTTGAGATCTTCATTGCACTTAAATCTGTTTTGAATGCTATTCTGATGCTAGTGAAACTTTGTAGTATGGCACTTTTCGTACAAATGTCTCCTTAAGATGATTTGCTTATGTTTTCCTCTTTTGAAAGTCGCTTTGGACAAAAGAGTCTGCCAAATGAATAAATGTAAATACACAAGTGTTTAAAAGATTAATTATGGTTTATTTACTCTCTTGTAACATTGATGTGATTACCTTTGATTTAGCCACAGCCTCCATGTTGCTTGATAAGTCATCAATCTCCATCTTGTATTCACTCTTCTCCTTCTCCAGCTTCTGCTTGACACGCTGGAGGTTGTCGATCTGTTCTCCCAGCTCAGCCACACTGTCTGCCTGCTTCTTCCGGAGAGCTGCTGCTGTAGCTTCATGCTGTAAGGTGGACTCTTCAAGATCACGACGCAACTTCTGGAATTCAGCTTCACGCTTCTTATTCATCTCAATCTGGGCAGAAGTGGCACCACCAGCTTCCTCAAGCCTCTCACTGATCTCTTCAAGCTCCCTGGACAGATCAGCTCTCTGCTTCTCAACTTTAGAACGAGCAGCTCGCTCAGCCTCAATTTCTTCTTCCAGCTCCTCAATTCGGGCCTTATTATTGAAAAACAAATCAAATTACCTTTTTAAAATAGTAACATGTATTTGTCTAGCAATGCATCTACTTCACATTTGAACCTAGAAAATATATTACCTGAAGTTCTTTGATCTTCTTCTGAAGCTGTGCTCCCATAGACTGTTCATCTTCAATCTTGCTAAGAAGCTGGCTTATCTCAAAGTCCTTCCTGTTTTGAAAAATTTGTGTTTGGTAAAATCTGCTATTGAAATACCTGGCACAGGTATTCTATCTCAATGATTCTTGCACACATCTAACTTCCACTCACTTTTTGATCTTCTCCTCTGATTGTTGTTTGTCATTCTCCAGGTCCATTATGGACTCCTGTGCCAGTTTCAGATCACCCTCAAGCTTCCTTTTGGCTCTCTCGAGGTCCATACGGAGCTTCTTCTCTTGCTCCAGTGAGCCCTCAAGCTATTGTCATAGAAATCACTGTGCATTACAATCTGGTATACAACAACAGAACAAAGCAATATTCATCTTTTCATCTTTATGACCTATGGCCAATCATCTTACATCATCCACTTGCTGCTCAAGCTTTGTCTTAGCCTTTGTCAGAGTGTTGACTTTGTCTTCCTCTGCCTGAAGGTCATCAAGAGTCTGCTGATGTGCCTCTTGGAGGGCTTTCTTCTCTTTGGTCAGCTTGGCAATGCTCTCATCCTGAGAGGCCATTTCCTCAGTCAGATTTTTCACCTAAATGAAAATATTGTTCAGAGGTTTCATTAACAAGAGCATGAAGAGTAGGCAGTGTGTGGAATATGTGAATCAAATTAACCTTATTTTCAGTTGCATGTTTCTCCTTCTCCACTTTTGCTAAGGTGAGCTCCAAGTCATCAATATCTTTCTTCAGCTCAGAGCATTCATCTTCCAGTTTCCTCTTCTTAGCCGTCAGTTCAGCATTGATTTCCTCCTCATCCTCCAGTCTCTCGGTTGTCTCTTTGAGTTTGGACTCGAGCTGGATCTTGCTTTTGATGAGACCTTCACATCTCTCCTCAGCATCAGAGAGATTTTCAGATTCCTGTTTATTGAGATTAAGAAGTTTAATGTCTTGATGTTTGTTCTAGCCTATACTATGTATTATACAGGTACATTTGCTTATATGCCTGTGAGGTCCACATATATACTCTACAATAAGAACTGAAATACCCACAGATGCTACTTGCAGTTGAAGGTCATTTTTCTCCTGTATGATTGAAACCATTTTCTCCTCAAGCTCCTTCTTTTTGGCCAATGCCTTTGCTAAATCTTCTTTCATCTTCTCAAAGTTCTCCTTCATGGCAGCCATTTCTTTTTCAGTTTCTGCACTCTTCAGAAGAGGCTTGATCTTAAAATACAGCTTCATCCATGGCCAGTGTTTCACATTCATGAATGAGCGGATGTTGTATTGAATGCTATAAATTGATTCTCTGAATAAAAAATGTAATAAACAAAGCAGTCATTATAACAGTTTGTTCTGGTCAGTATTATTTTAAAGATTATATTCTAAGTAAATTTTACCTCCTCTCCATCATTTTGACAAACTCTCTCCTCATGACGTATCCACGGCACAAAGCCTGAGTCATGGTAACCAGCGATGCCAGTTTCTCATCTCTCATCTCCTCAAGGGTACCTAGCAGACCAGCTTTGAAAAAAACCTAGAAGGACATTTAAATGACAGCAGCAGTATAATAATGAAGAAACTGTTATCCTTTATGAAGATTTGTCCTCCATTATTTGGTATGTAGCTCACCTTAGTGTGCCCAAACTTGTACTGGGTGTGGTCAACATCAATTGAGCCCAAGAGTTTCTCTGAAGCCTTTTTGTTGTCAATAAACTGTCCCTCAGGGATGACACTGGCATTTAATACTTTGTATCTAGAACATTTTGGGATAATTTTATGTTTCGACAAGTTAAAAACAGCCAAAGATATTTCATCTTGAGGTGAAGAACAAGGGCCAAATGCATTTGTTTACCTCTGCTTAAAGTCACCATAGAGAATTCTGCTGGGGAAACCCTTTCTGCAAATTCTGATACCCTCTAGCACACCATTACACCTGAGCTGGTGGATAACCAGGAAGTTCTCCATCAGACCTGAAATTGAGATGTTCTTAAGGTTCCAATGACTTTTAATAACTGTGATGCATTGAACGTTTCAGGGATCAAGTTTACCTGGAGTCTTGGACTCATTGGGAATCAAGCAGCGCACAAAGTGAGGGTGAGTGCTCCTCAGGTTAGTCATCAGCTTACCCAAGTTCTCCTGTGGGATTGTTTATATAATCTGTTTAATACATAGGATGCATTTAATTGTATTGAAACTGACATGATAGATAATCTGTATACCCTAAAAAGTGCGGACACAGTCTGGAAGGAACCACCCTTCTTCTTGCCACCCTTCTTTCCACCACCACCCTCAGCTGTTAATTACAAAGAGATAAGTGTTTTTTTGTCAGTATATTGTCCAACATCGTGTGGTTAGGCAAAATCAACTGTAATGTACTAGGTGAGAAAAGTCTTGAGAGAAAAGTCTCTATTCGGAATAAATATTAACACTTCAGTCCGTCTGTCTTGCATGTTTGCAATATTTTATATAATCTTGAAAATTGCTGATCAAGAGGTGTGTCTAAGTCTTGCGTTTAGCACAAATGTAAGAGATTCCAATGGTCTTACCATCAGCTGCACGAGCGGCATACAGAAATGCCAGCACTTTGAGGGATGACTTCTGGTAGAGTTGCACAACTGAATCATTCAGTGGGTCCTTGTTCTTGTCCAACCAGCCAGAAATGTTGTAGTCAACAGTGCCGGCGTAGTGCATCAGAGAGAAGTGGGCCTCTGGCTTGCCTTTGGCAGGCTTTGGCTTTTGGAAGGCTGCAGTTTTGCCGAGATGCTGATCATGCAGCTTATTTTTAAAGCTTGTGTCCGTGGCCTTGGGGAACATGCACTCCTCTTCAAGGATGGAGAAGATGCCCATTGGCTGTTCAAGAAATATTGACACTCAAGTACAAGCAACATGTACATTTCATTTTGTGAATACTCATTTTATTTTTGCTGAAAGTCCATTATCTTACCTTCTCAATAAGCTCAATGCAGGCAGCCAAATCCATACCAAAGTCAATGAACTCCCAGTCAATGCCTTCTTTCTTGTACTCCTCTTGCTCCAACACAAACATGTGATGGTTGAAGAACTGTTGCAGTTTCTCATTTGTGAAGTTGATGCAGAGCTGCTCCAAGCTGTTGAACTGATATTTAAACAGAGGCATGTTCTTACTACCCACTATTAGTGTCTTCTTCTGATTCTTAGAGAGAGATTAGTAACTGATACTCACATCGAAGATCTCAAATCCAGCAATGTCCAGCACACCAATGAAGAACTGTCTGGGCTGCTTTGTGTCCAACATCTCATTGATACGGATGACCATCCACAGGAACATTTTCTCATAGACAGACTTACAGAGAGCTGAGACAGCATTGTTCACCTGAGAAGTTCAAAAGTGAAGATTGTTCTCTTAGTTTTCAAGAAGAATTTCTCAGAGAAACTTTGAATAGTTATGAGGTAGGTAAGTCTTCACCTGGGGGACCGTCTGTCCTTTGGTCACAAACTCATTTCCAACCTTTACTCTTGGGTAGCACAAAGCTTTCAGCATGTCAGCAGAGTTCAGGCCCAAGAGGTAGGCGATTTTATCAGCCACTGAGGAACAACAGTTTTCCAGTCAACTGTCAGCACTGAAATTAAGGTTTTCATGCTGATATGTGGAGTGTCTCTGTCCTAATAGAACATCTTACCCTCAGTGCCATCTGGTTCAGCCTGCTCCTCTCTCTGCTTCTGCTTGAACTTCATGTTGCCATGATGCATCACAGCACCTGTCAGCTTGTAGATGCTTATTTTCTCATCTGCAGTGAAGCCCAGAATATCAATGGCGGTCTGTTTGTTCACATAGAAAATAATAGAGAATTGAGATGAGTTTGTTATACTGTTTCTTGTAATGCTGTGTTCTGTTTTTAATGCAAGTATTTGTCTTTATTTCTACAATTCAATAGATTCTGAAGAATAATAATGTGTTTGTACACTTACATCTGTGGCAATGAACTCCTCCACATCATTGATACTCTTGACAGAGATTTCACCCTGGCTGATCATTGGATAGTCATATGGATTGGTGGTGATCAGCAGTGCCTCTGTAAAGAGTTGAATTGCAACATGTAAACAATGTTACAAAACAAAAACAATGGTTTTATTAAATACAAAATTCTGTGGGTTTCCCACCAATCAGTTCTGGCTTGTGTCCAGTCATGAGCTGGTAGAAGATGTGGTAGCTCCTCTCAGCAGACAGCTGGAATGTTACTCTTGACTTTTCCAGCAAATCTTTGACAACAGAACATCAACTTTAAGTGACTCATCCACATGTTAGCTCAAAAATAAAGCATGTATCTGTCTCAAAGCAATGCAACTTACAAGTTTCAATATCAGCTGAAGCCAGTTTTCCAGTGGTGCCAAAGTGAATCCTGATGAATTTACCCTAAGAAGATTTGGGACAAAAAAATACATAAAATAATATCAGTGTTGAACAGCCAGGTTTGAAAAGAAAACTAAAACTTTATAATGTTCCATCTGATCGGAGCAACTCACGAAACGGGAAGAGTTGTCGTTCCTCACAGTCTTGGCATTACCATAAGCCTCCAGCAGAGGGTTAGCTGCAACAATTTGGTCCTCCAGTGATCCCTAGATGTAATTGTAGAATTATGTTGAGATAAAGCAAACTAACACACTATAATCTATGCAGTTATCTTGAAGAGGTGTTCACAAACCTGCATTTTTCCAGGCACAGGTTCTGCTTTTTTGCCTCCAGACATTGCACCAACAGTTGCAAAGTACTGAATGACACGTTTTGTGTTTACAGTCTTTCCTGCACCAGATTCTCCACTAGAGGTTCACACAAGATCTTTATTTAACATTTCAATTGAGAATCTAAGTTTTATCTCAACAGAAGAGCATTTACTTACGTAATCAGAACAGACTGGTTCTCACGATCTGTAATAAATTGGGGTGTATAAATGGTCTATGGATTTCCAACATATATAATGAAAGCTTCCCTTTATTCATCATGTGCAACTTGTTCAACAAATCCTCATTTGTTAGCACACTTCTAGAATCCACTTACCAGTGAGCATGAACTGATAGGCGTTGTCAGAGATGGAGAAGATGTGAGGAGGGGCTTCAATCCTCTTTTTGCCTCTGTATCCAGCAACAACTACTGAATCGTACACTGGGAGCCACTTGTATGGATTGACAGTGACGCAGAACAAGCCAGAGTAGGTCTGAAACAGAGATAGATTGTCCAGTTTCACACTTCAGGGTCCACCTCACCCTCTTTCCATGAATGAAAAGTAATTCACTTAGACTTACATAGATCATCCATGCTGCGTAACGTTCTTTGAGATTATACAGCACAGCAGGCTCATTGAGGTGGGTCATCATGGCCATGTCCTCAATTTTGTCAAACTTGGGTGGATTCATTGGGAAGATTTCATCTTCTTTCACTGTGACAGTCTGAAAATCAGTTATCAACATGAATTAAACATTTTGTACACGCGTCTCAAAATGTTTGAACTTGAACCTCTGAAGACTTTATTGTTTTACTTACTTTCCCACACATAGTTTTGACAGTAGCTTTGCCACCTTCTCTACTAACAAGAGTACCCTTCAGGTACATCTCATCAGCAACTGTCACAAAGAATGCTGTTTTGGCATCAAAGGGGGTGTTTTGAGCCTCTATTCTCTCTCTTTCTGTCTTTCGCAGAAAGATTGCCGCCGGGCCAAAACACTCCATTTCACCGTCTCCCATGTTTGCAGATTACTGTGGGGCAAAAGTTAAAAAAAAATGTTGATATCTCATGCTTCATGTGACTTCTCTTTTAATACATACAGTATATTTAATGGATTATTCAATCTGATATAAATATTTGTTATTGATTGTACTGTCAACATATAAGACAACGCAAAAGGTTTCACGAAATGTAATTTTCATTATAAGCACTTTACCTTGTATTATTCCCAGAGAGAAAAAAAAGCCGTAAAGTTCCTGAAAAAGATTTCTGAAAAAGAGCGAACCATTCAGAGTTACATTATAGTTTCCCAACATAAGATAGTTTGAAAATATTTATCATTTCAGTTCAGACAATAATTCTTAAATTAAAATAAAACTTTTAAAAGGTTGCAAAGAAATGTTACTCAGAGCGTCTAATCAATGTCGTATCTCCCCCACCTTTCTGTCGGGTCACTGTGAGTCTCAGGGGTCAGGGGCTGCCTTTTATATAGTTTCATTACTCAACACTCAGCAGAACTGGCCCGCTGGATTTGGTCATGTAATATTACTTGGTGTGATGTTTCTCTGTCCCCGTGAAAAATAGCAAGATGCTCTCATTCATTGACTTTGTGGTTTACTTAATCATGACAGGAATATAAATATTAATATTATTTACCTCAACTATACACACCATTTTCGTAAGTAATTTCATAATGTTGAGATGTTTTAATTTAAAATAAATAGCCTACTGCTGATAGATGTAAATAAGTCAGACTTTTGGAAAATATATATAGGTGGCATAAGAATCACAATCCATGCTTTAAGTTAGTTGTAATGGTCGTTTAAAAACTTTTCTCTTAATGCGAAAATGATTTCCAGTCAGAGAAGTTTTAATTTCATGTCAATGAGGTTGAATGCCAATGTTGTGTCCTTTTAAGAATGGATCCTGGCACATTTGCACAATTCTTGGTTCAGATGCAGAGTAGTTAAATGTCAGTGGTATTCAGTTTCGGGTGACCACAAGACAAATTGTCTTACTCTGTCCAGGTGAATAGAATACTAAATGTTTTTCCTAAAAGTCTTTTCTCACCTAGTACATTACAGTTGATTTTGCCTAACCACACGATGTTGGACAATATACTGGAAGTTATGTTGCCATTTACAATTCTTGTGTGTTTAACAAAGTTGAACATCTGTTTGAATTAGAAATATAGTATCTAGTCTCTAAGATTTTTTAGCTAATATAGTAAGTTTGGTTGGGTTGCAGATGTCATACTGATGTCTGAGAAGTAGTGAGATGTTAAATTAGAGAAGCATTCACCATCGCTTTGTATATACCTGTTTTTCTGTTTCATGCCATTAAGATTTTGATAAACAAGTTCTTAGTAAGCAGTGAGCACATGATCAGAGATTTTCCTGGACACTAATATAAATTGCTCTGGCAATTTTCAGCAATCATTTGCCAGCAGGAGTTCAAATTAAAATCTGAAAACCTAAAAGATTTATTACCAGAGCTGGAATTAGCAGTTTGTCTTTCCAAGTGAAAAATAATATCTATGGCAGATTTTTTTATTGGGCAATAAAAGTTCAGTAGGTATTGCATGTAATAAAGTGGGATCATAGAGATATTATGACTCCCAAAGTTATTAAAAGCTTGTTCTTATATGGAAAAATAATAAATATAGCACAGCAAGGGCTGCTGTTATGAGGTTTAGGTCACTTATCCAGGCAACAGTGGACAAGTGGAACTATATCTGACACCAGCAAGATCTCACTGTAAGTTTTCTGCTTTTTTTTTTTTACCTTTTACATATCTGAAAACCAACACTAAATGTAAGGTAGTAAATTGAAAATTCTTTCATAATCTTTTAAAGAAATATTTGAAATAGCACAAATTTTGCTAATGATCATGTGACTGAGTTCTAAAAAGCTCAGAGAACCCCTGACTGGTGACTTATCTGAAACACATGACCCAAATATTGAACATAACTATTCCTAAATTGAATAATTAATATCTAAAACTGTTGAGAGTGAGGTACCATGTCTTAAATGTCCTATAATTCACAGTTGCTGCTCCATTATGTAGGAAAATATCAGATATCAAAGATATTAAATCTCATTGTGTATTTATTAGGTCAATCGATTTAAATCTTTAATAAAATAAATCACATGATGTGCCAATTAAAGACAGTTAATAGCATTCCTATATATTTGCTGAGAAACGCCCAAAACTTACATAATTCACAGTCATTGCATTATTAGCCTGTCACTGGCCCACAGTCCACAGCAATCAATTCTGCAATCGAGGACACAGAGGAAGCTTTTTTGCGTTCTGTCTGAGGTATTTTATAATTATTGGTTTATGTACAGTAAACATTCGTTTGATGGGCCATGCATCATTGTTTTTTCACACCTTGAGCTCTGTGTTTTTAAGACATGGTACACAATAGCTGCCGGTACCACCATATCAGGAATTGCGCATCATTCCAGGTATAGAATAGCATGGGATTATCTGGCCAATTGCACAGTCAGCTCAAGGTGCTTTTTTTATATGTCACATTTGATACTATCAGAAAGGTCAAGCTCATTTCCTTAAAAAAATAATGCAACATTAAAAAAAACAGGGCTCTAGGGTGCAAGCAAATGCGAGTGAAAATTACTGAGTGTGAATGTTGAAAACTTTTGGCCACACCAATGCAAGTGAAATTTGTCATCAAAACTTAAGAACTATACCATCTGAATCAAAGTTCCCATTCTGTCACTCACTTGACGTTATGTTGATGTAGTGACACTAGTGGTCGAACTTGAGAGCCCAGATAACCTCGGATCTTTGAGAAAAGGCCAATGAGAATTCCCCCAGACATACGGGTATAAAAGGGAGCTGGAATGCAGGATTTGATCAGATTTTTTCTTCTGAGCCAAGCGGTTGTACTTCACCTCTACAGAAGTGTATGCTGTTGGATATACGATGCATTCCAGCGGCTTTCTCTGCTACTGAACGCCAATTACAGATTCGCACCCAGGCACTTCGACAGCGCAACTAAAGATTATATTTTCTGCTAAAAGAATATATTTCTTAAAAGAGCACACACATTGACATTGAACGTCTTTTTAAAGATGCCTTTTCATCCTTGTGTGATTCTTGGGTGCAATTGTTATCTCTCTGACTCCGATGGCCACAGGTGCTGCCTCACTTGGCAGCGATCACACTGAGGTAGCATTTGTGGATGGCTCATGTTCTCATTGTGAGAATATGACTATGGCAACATTGCAGTCGTGGCTTTCCTACTTCAAACAGGGGAAAGCCACTCCAACTGCCTCCCACGCTGCGCCTTCTACCCATGGGTATGAGGCCAGCCCGGCTGGTGCTGGAGGTGATTTAGGGTGTTCAATGGGCGCGGTTTCGCCGGGTAATTCTCCGTGAACCTCCAGTTCCCCAGCAAGCCCCCATCTGGTTCCGAAATGTCACAGCCAGCTTGACATCTCTTTCGGAAGCTGCGAGCTGGATGAGTCTTCGATTGCTGCATCAGAGAGCGCACTAGCAATGTTGGATGCTGAGGACTCAACGGGGCTGCCACTGTCGGGTCTGCCCGCCCAGTCTGATCCTGATGTGCTGCAGGAGCTGCACTCTGCGACTGACTTCGCCCTCCGGGTCCAAAGGTCATGGCGCGTGCACTCGGGCAGGAGTGCCATCTGTGGCTGAATCTGGTCGAGATGAGGGATGAGGGACTTTCTCAACGTGCCCATCTCCCAGATTGGACTTTTCGGCGACACCATTGAGACCTTCGCCCAGCAGTTCTCGTTGGTGAAAAAGCAGATGGAGGCACATCTTGCCCCGGCGTGGCTCGAGATCCCGCACCCCGTCTCAAGATCCCGCACCCCGTCTCAAGATCCCACACCCTGTCTGCTCGCCGAGGGCATCCCCCTGTGGCAACGAAAGCCCAGGCGGCCCCGCCTCAGCCCGAGCAGAGTTCTTGGTCCCAGCGTAGAGCCCCCTGCAGGAAGCTCCTAAGTGCCCCTTAGACAGACAACCCAGAGAGTGAGACGTCAGCTACGGAGCTGGTATCCAGACCACTCCAGACGCTGGAGTGGCTCCGATTTTAGCGTTAGATGGCCCCAGCTGAATCTAATACTCTGTGGAGAGAAAACAGAAAGAAATATACCCGTATTTCCATGGGAGTGGCATGCAAATTCCACTCACCAATTCTCACTGGGAACGGAGGTTACAACATTAACTGAGACATCTCTTTGCATCTCAACTTATATACAAATTGTTTCAAACTGCAATAAAAAAAATTTAATTAATTAAAATCGTGGACTAACTTGGTGAGAATGTTAATTATACTTAGATGATTCAAGTGGGGATCCCTCGAGTATTTTTTACCCCCATCATCACCTTATGTACCCCATTTTGGGAATCACTGTTATGTGTGAACAGCTCCAGCTTTCAGTAAGTGTCATTTTGAGGCATGTTGCCTGTTGTAGCAGCAGATGCTGTGCTGACTCAAGGTGATACTTAAAGCTAAAATTATTCCAATGGTGGAAAAATCTGGGGGGTATGATTGATTGTGTTAATTCTTTTATGTTATTTTTTTATTTTTAAGCAATATCACATGAGTATGAGTGCTGTTGTTTTAAATATCAGCAGGGCTAATTGGGCTGTAGACACAAGGCCGCAGAGGCTCATATTCAGACCAACACCACAACTGTGAGTGTGTAAAAAGCTGAAGTGTCCCAGTGCTGTTTAATACTTTATATCAGCACTCTTGAAATGCTCTTTGGCCTATTAGCTCTTGTAATTATGTTAAAGTATGATTTTCAAGTTTGGTTTAGTTGCTAGTACAAGCAACCCCAGACCACCTTTTCAAGCAGACCTGGGTGTGGTTTGCGGGTGAGCACCGGAGTTCAGAAAACAGCAGACACATTATCCAAATGAACCGAATTTTGATGTCATTCGACCCCGGGTGTGCACCAAAAGTGTGAAAGCACCCTAAGTTCTCGGTTCTGGTTTGGTTTGCTATTGATTTTGTTTTCCTCATCATGTGCTCTGTCGCTGTACGCTTTGCCCTTTTTTTTCCCTGATTATTTGTTCATTTACCCTACCTGACCTCCTCTTTTTGCTTTCGAACTAGCGTACTAGCGAACCCCAGGGGTGGTAGCCAGCGTCTTTTACCACTGAGATACCCAGGCTTTTTTTACCCCCTGCTTTGATACCCTCACTTTGTTCTGTGCTGGTTTGTTCTCTCTCCTTGTGTCTTGTGTTTGATCGGACTGTGTATCTACCCCTCGAAACCCCTGTTAGATAAGTTTATGGTTCTGTCTTTGGGTTTGCCTTTTTTCTATTGCCCTAAATGAGTAGTCCTATTTTCAGCCCCGTTGGCATTAATTTGGTCTTTGTTTGTGTTTTTTGTTCTTAGTTTTTTGGATTGGTTAATGTTGCATTTAAAAAAAAAAAAAATACAAAATTATAATAAAAAAAATGGTTTCACGGCTGTCTGCAAGTGGGTTCTGTCTCCTCACTTGACCGAATTACTATATTGATAAATTCTATATTAATCTTGTATGGTCACTTCCAGCAGGATAATAAGACATCATCTCCAGTTGGTTCCACAAACCTCACACTGAGGTCTGTGTACTCTAATAGCTACCTCATTTACCAGATATCAATCCAATAATCACCCCTGGGATATGGTGGAACCAAGAGGAATTTAATGATTTCAAGCCTTGTCCACAATGACTGATTTTGCCCCTCTTATCCACACTGGAAAGGCATTTTCCTCCACTGAAAGTGTTAAAATGTTAGAAAACTGAAAATATTTTGAAACTCAAACAAATCAGTGTGGACATGGCCTCAGCTTAGGTGCCCAGCACCTTATCAGATTACAAGAAATTGGGGTTTAGAGGTGTTTTTTTGTTTCAAGAGCAAATATTTAAGATTTACTGAAAATAGCAACTCATTGACAGTAGATGGATAGTTTTTAGTGGATTCAAATCATCTATGGGTGTACCAGTAGATTCACATTATGAATTTGCAACAAACAAATCTGCAGAAACTGTGTGATGGTGGTCAACGTGGACAAGAATTCTATTGTTTCCAGCACTTCAATAAATCTTAGCCTAAAAGAAGATTTAGAAACCCTAGCCCTAAATTCCCTTACATATAATGGTGTGAGAATGAGGGCACTTTAACGGCTCCCTTCTAAATGTTGCATACCAAATATCCTACATATAATGGTTTTGGAATGCGGGCAAGAATCTAAATGAGTTGTTTGTCATTTTATACACAGTCATTCTTTTCATTGATCGAGAAACAGAAAAAACAAAAACAAAGTTCCACGTCTGTGACGTATATATTATGCACAAGTTTGTCATGACAACGAGAAAGAACTAACTTGTATTTACTAACTTGTATGAAAAGAGCACAGAAATAGAACTGAACTATCTGATGAAACCCAGACACTCTATGGAATAAAGTTCCAGTTAAACTAAGACTCAATGAAAGGGGTTTGACATTTTAAATTTCTCCTGCAAGGACGAAGAAATCTCTTTGCAGTGGGTTAGGATAGGGTTAAGATAGGAGCGATGTTCCTCTATCTCTTTCTGAATGGTCTAATTTAATAGCTAGAGTGATGATATTGCGTTGTCCCAGTCCATTCAACTAGACTATTTTTAACTGTCTGTGGGTTAATTGTTGGAAGTAAATTTTCATATTTTTGTGTCTGCTCGCTGGGCGGATTTGCAAATAACTTATTTAATATGCATAATTTTGCAAGTGGAATTTTGAATGGGAGTGAATTTTTTGATCGCTAAAGATTTGCAGTAAATCTGGTTCCCCGTCTGTCGCTCACTTCGACGTTGTGTCGAAGAAGCGACACTAGGGGTCTCTCTTGAGCGCCGAAAGATGCCTCTGATCTATGAAAACAGGCCAATGAGAGTTGGCGAACAGTATTTGCATACCCCACCTCCGGATACGGATATAAAGGCGAGGGAAATACGCTCCTTCAGTCAGTAATTTTCTTCGGAGCCGATGGTCGTGTGTATGCAGCCAGCTGCGAGTAACACAACTGATCCTGCTTCTAATCCTCTGACGCTCTGCTTACTGTTGGATCTACGGCACACATCAGCGGCTTTTCTCTTCACTGCATGGCGTGCAGCTTTGCCCCTGGGCGCTTCGACAGCGCAGAGTTTGAAAGAGTTACATTGAAAGAGTGATTTTCTCTGAAAGAGCATTACACAGCAGCGTTGAACGTCCTTTTCAGGACGTGTCTTTATAAAGATGTGATTTTCTCCCGTGTAGCTTCTGGATGCGTTGATTTCTCCCCACCTCTCACGGTCATAAAAAGCTGTCTTGCATGCCTGGGCTGCTATCACACGCAGGCAGCGTTTTATGAATGGTTCATGTTCTCAGTGCGAGAACATAGCCATGGCAACATTGCGGTTGCGCGGCTTTCTTTTGTAACGAGAGAAAGCCACTTCAGCCGCCCCCCCGTGCCTCGCCTCCTTCCTATGGGATTGACACAGGTGCCGTGGGCGACGAAGGCGATTTGGGGACAATGACAGGCTCTGTTCGCCAGGTAAACCCCCTCGAACCGCCCGCCTCCCCGGCACGCTTGCTTGCTTCAGAATTGGATGACATCACTGCTGCATCAGAGCGCGTTACAGTGGCATCGGATGCTGATCACTCGCCTGGGCCGCCACCTTCGGGTCTGCTTGCCCAGCCTGAGCCTGACGCATGGAGATCCGATATCCTTTCCTGGGCTATCTGATCGTACCGCGGGCAGGTGCCCCGCTCACAGCCACCCCCCCCCCGGTTCCTTTCTTCTCGGACGTGCATGATGAGTTGAGCAAAGCCAAGGCTTTGTCGCTCCTCCGCTCTCACTCCCCTCGCGGTGGAACGGTCTTCCACTCTGCACGCCACGGCCCTTCCTGCAACCAATGCAAGGCCAAGGCACTTCAAAACTTGCACCTTGGGTAGTCCTGTTCTTGATGTGCTGCAGGAACTGTGCTGGATGACCAACCGCGCCCCGGGCCACGGAGGTCAGAAGCGCCGGCACTCGAACAGGCAATGGCCACCCTTTGTGGTCCAGAAACGCATCTGTGGACTGGACCTCAACCCGGGCCCAGCTCTCAGCCCCAGCGTCGAGCACTCCGCAGGAAGCAGATGCCCCCGTCTCACGGACCCCCTCGAGGACCCGGAAGGCCTGGGAGGCTGTCCGTAGACGTTCAACCAAGGGACCAAGATGTTAGCTCCGGAGGTGGTAAGAGGAGAATTTTTTTGTCGAATTAGTTTTCACATTCTCTGTAGCGAGCTATTTCCTTTTGTCTCTGGCTTCTGGCCCGCAAATGCCGTTCTCACGGCACTCTGCCACCAGATCTCAACAGTCCCGGCTTCCTGGACACGGATCACCCGTCTCCAGCCCCACGACTGTCCCCCGGCCGGCCGGCACCTCCTCAGTCGCTAACCCGCCCCCTGCCGGGTGTGCGGAGCAAGGTAAGTGCTTTGAGTCTTTTCTCAGCACCCCAGCCGCGGGTCGCC
Organism: Moxostoma hubbsi; assembly: GCA_032164185.1. NCBI lineage: Eukaryota > Metazoa > Chordata > Actinopteri > Cypriniformes > Catostomidae > Moxostoma > Moxostoma hubbsi. Next base: position 16,783,340 of record JAVLUX010000163.1, on the reverse strand, counting down.
CTATAGCCGCCCAACACTGCCCTACCTACTCCGCCCCGCTGCGAAGCCCCGCCGGTACGTCAAAATTGATCGTCCCCTTGGTGCCCCTAACACAGAGGTTAGACGCGTGGCTTCACTTCCCAACCCGTCTCGCTGGCTGGCCCGGACCATCCGACTCGGTTACGCAATTCAGTTTGCCATGCTCCCGCCCCTCTTCATGGGCGTCCGCTTTTCCGCAGTATACGGCGAACATGCCCAGTCTCTGTGTGCGAAAATCGTGACTCTTCTGGCCAATGACGCGATAGAGCCTGTCCCTCCAACCGAGATGGAGGGTTTCTACAGCCCTTACCTCATCGTACCCAAGAAAGGCTCACGCTTTACCTGCGTCCGGCATCTAGATTGTTTCGCAGCGGTAGACCTGAAGGACGCGTACTTCCACGTCTCCATCCTGCCTCGACACTGCCCCTTCCTGCGGTTTGCGTTTGATGGCCAGGCGTGTCAGTACAAAGTCCTCCCCTTCGGCATGTCTCTGTCCCCTCGTGTCTTCACGAAAGTCGCAGAGGCAGCTCTTGCCCCGCTCCGAGAAGCCGGCATCCGCATACTCAATTACCTCGACAACTGGCTTGACTATGCGCCCACAGAGACCAGGTGCTCAGGCACTTCAGCCGTTGGGGCTTCAGGTCAACCGGGAAAAGAGCAAGCTTACTCCAGTCCAGAGCATCTCTTTTCTTGGTATGGAGTTAGACTCAGTCTCAATGTCGGCACGCCTCACCTACGGGCGTGCCTTTAAAACCTTTCCAGAGGCTCCTGGGGCATATGGCGTCCTCCACGTCGGTCGCGCCGCTGGGGTTGATGCATATGAGACCGCTCCAACACTGGCTTCAGACCTGAGTCCCGAGACGAGCATGGCGCCACGGCACACACCGGGTAACAATCACCCCCACCTGCCGCCAAGTATTCAACCTCTGGACAGACCTCTGTTTCTTATGGGCAGGAGTACCCCTACAGCAGATGTCCAGACGCATCCTGGTCACGACCGACGCCTCCAGATCATGTTGGGGCACCATTTGCAACGGGCACGCAGCCTCAGACCATTGGAAAGGGGCCCAGCTGCATTGGCACATCAACTGCCTTGAGTTGTTGACCGTCCTTTTGGCCCTGCGGAAGTTTCTCCCGTTAATTCGGGACGCACATATCCTAGTCAGGTTGGACAGCACCACTGCGGTCGCGTACATAAATCGCCAAGGTGGCGTACGTTCCCGCCACATGTCACAACTCGCCCGTCGTCTCCTCCTTTGGAGCCAGCACCGACTCAAGTCGCTGCGTGCCACTCACATCCCCGGCAACCTCAATGTGATAGCGGACGCGCTGTCATGACAACGCTTGCCTGGCGGAGAGTGAAGGCTTCACCCAGGCACAGGTAGACCCCTTTGCCTCCCAAGAGACCTCCCACTGCCCGCTCTGGTACGCCCTCTCAGAGACTCCCCTTGGGGCAGATGCACTGGCACACAGCTGGCCGGTGGGGCTGCACAAGTACGCATTCCCCCCAGTGAGCCTTCTTGCACAGGTGCTGTGCAAGGTCAGGGAGGACGAGGAGCAAGTCACTCTCGTGGCTCCTTACTGGCCCACCCGGGCCTGGTTCTCGGACCTCGTACTCCTTGCGACAGCCCCTCCCTGGCGAATTCCCCTGAGGAAGGACCTTCTTTCTCAGGGACGGGGCATGCTCTGGCATCCGCACCCAGACCTTTGGAACCTCCACGTCTGGCCCCTGGACGGGACGCAAACATCTAGCTGGTCTACCACCATGGTCGTAGCCATGAACAAACAAGCCAGAGCCCCTTCTACCAGGCAACTCTACGTCCTGAAATGGTGTCTGTTCGTGAATTGGTGTTGTTCCTGGGCAGAAGACCCACAGAGGTGCGCAGTTAGGTCGGTGCTCCTGTTCCTACACGAGAGGTTGGAGGGGAGGCTGTCCCCGTCCACCTTGAAGGTGTATGTTGCCGCTGTCGCAGCTCACTACGACCCAGTAGACGGCAAGTCTCTGGGTAAGCACGACTTAATCGTCAGGTTCCTAAGAGGTGCCCGGAGGTTAAACCCCTCCTGGCCAAACCTGTTCCCCTCATGGGATCTCTCGGTGGTCCTCGCTGGTCTTCAGAGATCCCCCCCCCCGAGCCGCTAGAATCAGTTGGCTCAGGGCCCTCTCCTAAAAAAGACGGCCCTGCTGATTGCGCTCGCTTCCATAAAGAGGGTCGGGGAACTGCAAGCGTTCTCTACTAACGACACTTGCCTGGAGCTCAGTCCGGCAGATACTCGTGATCCTAAGACCTCGACCGGGCTATGTGCCCAAGGTTCCTACCACGCCCTTCAGGATCAGGTAGTGAACCTACAAGCGCTGCCCCGGGAGGAAGCAGACCCAGCCCCCTCACTGCTGTGTCCGGTACGTGCCTTGCGTGCCTACCTGGAACGCACCCAGAGCTTCAGGTGCTCTAAGCAGCTCTTTGTCTGCTTTGGAGGACAGCAGAAAGGGAACACTGTCTCCAAACAAAGGTTGTCTCACTGGGTGGTGGATGCCATTCAGTTGGCCTATCACACCCAGGCTGTGCCACCCCCTCTGCGGGTTCAAGCCCACTCTACTAGGAGCGTGGCATCCTCATGGGCACTGGCTAGGGGCACCTCCCTAGCAGACATTTGCAGAGCTGCGGGCTGGGCAGCACCTAACACCTTTACGAGATATTACAATCTCAGGGTTGAGTCAGTCTCGTCCCGTGTTTTCTCAGGTCCAAGCCCGTAGAACTCTGTACACATCGACGGTCTGACCGGGTGAATCGCTTGTTTCCAGCGCCATTTCCCTCTGCCAAGGCAAAACAGTGCGCTTCTGTCCCAGAAGACCTAGGTCCCTGGTTGATTCCTCCCTAGCCCTTTGGGCCTGCAGCAGTTCAGCAGAGGAACTTGCCAGCCCATTCCACTATGGGTACCCCAGGCTACCCCTACTGGAATAGGTGCTCCACAGATTAGGCCTCCTACGCGGACTCCTCCTGTGTGTACTTCCGCGGTATGGTCACCTTACAAGCTGACCCGCGTCTCCCTTAGGCAGTCCTTCGCTGCCCTCCGGTCGCTGTGTTGTAGCAATTCCTCCCTCCTCGAGGTTGGATCTACCACCGCGCCATTCTTCCCACATGTGATCCAAGAGGCCATGTGATGTATTTTTCCACCTCTACCTCCCCTTTTGGGTGGGTGTGGCCTCCGCAGGGTCTCTTCTCCCTAAAAGAATAGGAATTCGGGTAAGACCCCCTTCCCTCGATGCGGTAAGGGCCCCGGCTGCTCTTGCTCTATGCCGAGAAAACATAGAGAGAAAAGAGGCCCAGCCAGGCTTGGCCCGTTCCCTAGTTGGGAGCGTCACCTTGTTCCCCCTAGGGTAACCAAAAGGATTCCTGACAACTTTTTTGGGGCATTGGGGAAGAGTACGTGCAGCCTGAACACAGTTGGTCGCTTGTGCACGTAGAAATCCCTGCCCGCTTCTGTGTAAGCAGTACACGTACACGGCTCAGTGCATGGCGAGTTTTGAAGTGGACCCCTAGTGTCGCTTCTTCGACACAACGTCGAAGTGAGCGACAGACGGGGAACGTCTAGGTTACGTATGTAACCTCCGTTCCCTGATGGAGGGAATGAGACGTTGTGTCTTCCCGGCCACGTCGCTGAGCCGAGCTGGAACACTCCCGGCTCCTCAGAAAAATCCTGAATGAACGAGCATATTTCCCTCGCCTTTATATCCGTATCTGGAGGCGGGGTATGCAAAAACTCTCATTGGCCTTTTTTCATAGATCAGAGGCATCTTTCGGCGCTCAAGAGAGACCCCTAGTGTTGCTTCTTCGACACGACGTCTCGTTCCCTCCATCAGGGAACGGAGGTTACATACGTAACCGAGACGTTATTAAGCATAACAACAGAATATCTAGTGGTGGATTATGCTCATTTAGTCTGTTTATTTTCCATTACATTTTCTAATCTCTGTCTCCCTCTTAACTTTTCTATCCCTACGGTTTACCATCTAGAGACAAAGCCTGTCGAACCACAGATAATTCTGGTTAAAATATTTGTCATCAATAAGTCATCATGAAATGTCAAATCATTAACCAAATTTTGTGTTCTCTCTAGTCTTGACCACACGCAACTAATTTATTTCTGTTTATCAACGCAATCCAAATTCCGGAATCCAAACACAGCCATGTCCGGAAATTAATTGCAGAGAGAATCACCAGTTAACCGTTACCACCCCCGAGTGTGCCTTTGAGGCATCTGTGTTAAGCAGCTGCTTGACTATACCGCATAAACTGGTGTATGGTGTCAATCCTGCCAGATTGAAAAGAAAGAAACATTTTATTAAACTTCACTTTTTGTTCACATTCACTGAAAACAACACTTAGCTGTTACTACCCTTCATTTGTGTCCCCACATATAGAAGCTGCAGTGTGTCAACATGTGGCTGAAAACTGACCCCATGGCCCACTGGAAAGTCTTGAAGGCAATATTGAGTGGCATGCTGGGGAAAGTCGCCAACTACCTGGCCCACAACCTCATTGGCCTGATGAATCAGATCGATGGTACCCATCTGACACAGGAAGTAAACAACCTAAAGCTGCAGTCAAAACAAACGCAAAAGGTGCTAACACATGCCATGTGCTGTATAGACCAGCTAGAAGCTGAACGACTTAAGGTGTCCAAACAACTTGAACAACTGTCTACGAGAGAAATCGATTGGCCCCAGGAAGCCCTGACAGCTGCCAAGCACAGAAAGCAGCATGCTAAAGCCACCCAAGAGGACCTGGAAAAGAAACTCCAGCACACCGAGGCGCAACTGGGAAAGGTCATGTTTTATTTTAAATGGATGAACTCTCAAAACAAGGCCTTGGAAGGCCATCTGGACATGTCCAGAACGGAAATTAAAACACTGACCCAGCAAATTGACCTCACCAAAGTTGAGTTCGACATGGTCAGCGATGGATTGAAACACTCTTACGAGTTAAGGTGATGGTTTAAGATGAGCGATCATCCCACAGCAGCACCCCAGGTCGACAAAGCAGCATTCTATTACCAACAGCTTCCACAAAATGAGCGACACGAAGGCCCACGGCACAAAACCTCAACGGCTCTCTTCCAAGAACCCCTCTACAACCACAGTGAAAGGGTAAACATCCCAACGAACCCTGAAGCAGCACGTGGAATGGATCTTAAGGACCTCGACAAGCTGGCAAGGAACATTGAAAATTTCACAACAGATCCTGTTGAGGGTCTCAAGATCCATGCTTAGCTGCGTGACCTCATGACTAACAGAGACACTTTTATACCTACTATGGAAAACATCCAGCCATGAGGTAAAAAGTTTTCTTGACAGACAATCAATCCACACAAAGTCTGACTACCAACGTCTGAGAGAGGCCCTGGATAAAGAATTTTCAGACCCAGAGTCTGGACAAGAACTGTTTACCATCCTGAACACCAAACAGGGATGAAAATAAACCATTATAAGCCTACTACCATAGACTACATCAAAACTACTTCCAGTCTTGGAATGAACCTGAGATGAAAGAAGACTTTGACTGCAAAACCATCTTCCGCCGAAACATGCATTCCACAGTGAGATATCATCTAGGAGTCACGGCCTGTCCTCGCACGATGACAGCTCAACAACTGCATGACTTGGCACACAAGGCTTATGTTAAACAAAGAATGACCTCAAGAAAGGCCCACAAGGCATCGTCAGTCTCAAGCCTTACTTCTCAATACCAAGGACTGGCATCAGAAAATATGTGGCATCACCGCAAAGCCAGTTTCTTCAGCATAGAGCAACCGACACAGCACCTGCTTATGGACCAAAAACTCAGCCATAAGCCTCAACCACATCCTAATCCAACATGACAGAAACTCAGTCATACAAAAGCTCATGACGAGTTGTATACATACCTCAAGAACTGTGCGAAAGACTTCAATGAACTGTGGCTTCAGTAGCACCCAGTCACCTAGAGGATCCAGATTAGCCAAAACACAAAGTGCCAATCTTCAAATGGGTCCACCGAAACCAAGAAACAGAGCTCCAAGACCAGAAAAGGTGAGAGCTTGAAACAGTCTGACATTGTTTACAACAGTCCCTTAATGCACCCTGTAACTGTAAGGAAAAAAAATTGTTTCCTCATAGACAAGGCGCCCAACATTACTTTCAGGTACTCGGGAAACCCTACCTACTCTTAGTTCACACAAGGTCACACTAACCCCTCAACAATGGTTATGTTACTCACACATTATGATAAGAAACACACTCAAATAGGCAAAATACTAAAGCTAATTCCATTTAGCTAGCAAAAAGTCAAGGGCATTATATCAGGATTGACCCCTTATGCTTTACGTTCACAAGCCACCATGAATTCATAGAGCTTCAGAAAGCCTTATGTGAATAAGTCATTTATCTGTGATATGCCACAATATTCATCCCTTGGGCCCACCACCCATTGGAGAAACCGCAGGAGTCAGGTGCGCTGCCATATGGGTGGCAGTGAAGGCCGTGGGTCTCGACGGACCAGACCCGGGCAGCAAAGGCTAGTTCTAGGGACGTGGAATATCACCTCACTGGGGGGGAAGGAGCCGGAACTGGTGAGAGAGGTGGAGCGTTACCAGTTGGATCTGGTGGGGCTTACTTCGACACACAGTTGTGGCTCTGGATCCGTACTCCTGGATAGGGGATGGACTCTATTCTTCTCTGGAGTTTCCCATGGTGTGAGGCGACGGGCGGGTGTGGGGATACTCACAAGTCCCCGGCTGAATGCCGCTATGTTGGAGTTTACCCCGGTGGACGAGAGGGTCGCCTCCCTTCGCCTACGGGTTGTGGGGTGGAAAACTCTGACTGTTGTCTGTGCATATGCACCGAACAGCAGTACAGAGTATTCTGCCTTCTTGGAGACCCTGAATGGAGTCCTGAATAGGGCCCCAGTAGGGGACTCCATAGTGATGCTGGGTGACTTCAACGCGCACGTGGGAGATGACAGGGACACCTGGAAAGGCGTGATTGGGAGGAACGGCCTCCCCGATCTGAACACGAGTGGATGTTTGTTATTGGACTTCTGTGCTAGTCATGGATTATCTATAACAAACACCATGTTCGAACATAAGGATGCTCATAAGTGTACGTGGTACCAGAGCACCCTAGGCCGAAGATCGATGATCGATTTTGTAATCGTGTCATCAGATCTGAGGCCATATGTTTTGGACACTCGGGTGAAGAGAGGGGCAGAGCTGTCAACTGATCACCATCTGGTGGTGAGTTGGATCAGGGGGTGGGGAAAGACTCTGGACAGACCTGGGAAGCCCAAGCGAGTAGTGCGGGTGAACTGGGAACGTTTGGAGGAGGTCCCTGTCTGCGAGATCTTCAACTCACACCTCCGGCGGAGTTTTTCAGGCATCCCTGCGGAGGTTGGGGACATTGAACCGGAGTGGGAAATGTTCAAAGCTTCCGTTGCCGAAGCCACGGTGGAGAGCTGCGGCCTCAAGGTTTTAGGTGCCTCAATGGGTGGTAACCCTCGAACACCGTGGTGGACACTGGTGGTCAGGGAAGCTGTCCGACTGAAGAAAGAGGCCTTCCGGGATTTGTTGTCCCGGAGGTCTCCGGAGGCAGTTGCAAGGTACCGACAGGCCCGAAGGGCTGCGGCCTCAGCCGTGAGGGAGGCAAAGCAGTGGGTGTGGGAAAAGTTCGGAGAAGCCATGGAGAAGGACTTTCGGTCCGCACCAAAGTGCTTCTGGAAAACCGTCCGCCACCTTAGGAGGGGAAAACGGGGAACCATCCAAGCTGTATACAGCAAAGATGGGACGCTGTTGACCTCAACCGAGGAGGTTATTGGGCGGTGGAAGGAACACTTTGAAGAACTCCTAAATCCCTACTCTATCCCTATGCTAGAGGCAGAGCCGGAGGCTGATGGGGGATCAGATTCTATTTCCCTGGGGGAGGTCACTGAGGTAGTCAAACAACTCCGCAGTGGCAAAGCCCCAGGGATTGATGAGATCCGACCAGAAATGCTGAAAGCTTTGGATGTGGAGGGGGTGTCATGGATGACACGCCTCTTCAACATCGCGTGGAAATCTGGGACAGTGCCTAAGGAGTGGCGGAACGGGGTGGTGGTTCCTCTCTTCAAAAAGGGGGACCAGAGAGTGAGTGCCAACTACAGGGGTATCACACTTCTCAGCCTCCCTGGTAAAGTTTACTCCAAGGTGCTGGAGAGGAGGGTGCGGCTGATTGTCGAACCTCAGATTGAAGAGGAACAATGCGGGTTCCGTCCTGGCCGTGGAACGACGGACCAGATCTTTACTCTCGCAAGGATTCTGGAGGGGGCCTGGGAGTATGCCCATCCGGTCTACATGTGTTTTGTGGATCTGGAGAAGGCGTATGACCGGGTCCCCCGGGAGAGACTGTGGGAGGTGCTTCGGGAGTATGGGGTGGGGGGGTCCCTTCTTAGGGCGATCCAATCTCTGTACGTCCGAAGCGAGAGCTGTGTCCGGGTCCTCGGCACGAAGTCGAGCTCGTTCTATGTGGGGGTTGGTCTCCGCCAAGGCTGCACTTTGTCACCAATCCTGTTTGTGGTATTCATGGACAGGATATCGAGACGTAGTCGGGGTGGGGAAGGTATGCGGTTCGGTGAGCTGGGGATCTCATCTCTACTTTTTGCAGATGATGTGGTCTTCATGTCATCATCGGTCCGTGACCTTCAGCTCTCACTGGACCGCTTGGCAGTCGAGTGTGAAGCGGCTGGGATGAGGATTAGCACCTCTAAATCTGAGGCCATGGTTCTCAGCAGGAAGCTGATGGAGTGCGTACTCCGGGTGGGGAAGGAGGTATTGCCCCAAGTGAAGGAGTTCAAGTACCTCGGGGTCTTGTTCACGAGTGAGGGGACAATGGAGCGGGAGGTTGGCCGGAGAATCGGGGCAGCGGGGGCGGTATTGCATTCGCTCTATCGCACCGTTGTCATGAAAAGAGAGCTGAGCCGGAAGGCAAAGCTCTCGATCTACCGGTCAATTTTTATTCCTACCCTCACCTATGGTCATGAAGGTTGGGTCATGACCGAAAGAACTAGGTCGCGAGTACAAGCGGCCGAAATGGGCTTCCTCAGAAGGGTGGCGGGCTTCTCCCCTAGAGATAGGGTGAGGAGCTCAGTCATCCGCGAGGAGCTCGGAGTAGAGCCGCTGCTCCTTTGTGTGGAAAGGAGTCAGTTGAGGTGGTTTGGGCATCTGGTAAGGATGCCCCCTGGGCGCCTCCCTAGGGAGGTGTTTCAGGCACGTCCAGCTGGGAGGAGGCCTCGGGGAAGACCCAGGACTAGGTGGAAAGATTACATCTCCACACTGGCCTGGGAACGCCTCGGGGTCCCCCAGTCAGAGCTGGTTAATGTGGCTCGGGATAGGGAAGTTTGGGGCCCCCTGCTGGAGCTGCTGCCCCCGCGACCCGACTGTCGGATAAGCGGTTGAAGATGGATGGATGGATGGATGGATGGATGCCACAATATTGTAGACAAAGAAACTAAATTGAAGGAGCTTAGCGTGTTACACTACACAATTGAACCATGTGGATCAATTTCCAAAATAAAGAAAACCTTCATGTTATGACTTGGCCTAAAACTCAATCCTCCAGGTTTTAAATGGGTTCTCCTTCACCTTTGGTTCTGAATCATGACAGAAACAAGACAGAAGGAATTCACGTAATGGAACTGACTCTAATCAGTTTAATTTTACAAACGATCGCTTGTTTTCACAATGATTCACCCCAATAAAAAAAAACGAATTACCCTTTACAGGTTTCTGAACCACTTAAGATGATTAAGGATGACTCTAAAAGACGAACAATCGTAGAAGAGTCCAAGAGTACCAAAACAGCCCAAAAATCCTCAATGCTAGAACACTTCCTGAATAACTAGTTATTCTGCACCACTGCTTTGATGGAGGTGTTGTCTTGTTGTTTGTCGTCTTCTGCTTGTTTTCCAGCAATTGCAGAGGTTTGCTTCCACTTCAAACTTCTTCAATCGACAGGGGGATATGTAGTATTATACATGAATTTAAATGACATGATTTGAATCTAGGAAAAATCCAACCTTTGCAACCCTGGAATTCTTCACCGTCGTAAATTAAATGGCCCAGGCATCAACATTGCTCAGAAAGGCCCCTCAGCATGATCTCCTAAACTTCCACACAGAGTTAAAGCAGACTTCTCTTTGAAAGGTTTCCAAAAGACCATCAGATTTGCACGATTCGAATACTAACACATTTCATCTTAATCCAAGAACATTCTACACAAAGTCACAGTACTTTACCGATTTAACCTTCTAAAATGTTCAAAATGTATTTAAATCCATGATTTATACAATACCTAGGCTTGCTAGGTAATTCTGACAATTGCTTTGAACTGTAGTAACTTGTATAACTGACAAATGAATGATTATAGCCTGATATACATCTTTAAAATGTGTGTAATGCTTTATCCATGTTGTATAACCAATGAATTAACCAGTATGATTTGTAACCAGGGATTGTCAGGTTTTGTTACCTACACATATAATATCCATTAAAAAATTTTATGTTTAGTATGTAAACGATCACTGGCGTTTGCAGAGAAAGCTGATGACAACGAATGTCATGCATCTTGTACCATTTGCAAGATATAAAGTTCATGATTAAACACTATTTTGAGCAGAAATTTTGTAAAAGAATCTGAAACAAAGGACCATAAATCAACTGTCGGAAAAGACAGCCCAGTTGACCATGTGACACTGAAAAGTCACTTCTGATTGGCTCAGGACACCTTTGGGCATGCGGCCAATTTCAATTAAAATGTTTCCAAACAGGAAGAACATGCTCTTTTCTTCCTCTTCTGTTGTACCTCTTGTCTTTCCTGCTCTTCCGAATAGTCCTGCTCAAACTTCGCTCTGGCTCTTCCCTCGTGGTCTTCTCTGGATCTCGTCGGAACCAGATCCATGCCATGTGAGGTCCAAGGAAGCTCGGGACTCAAAGTCCCGAGGAAGCCTTTAACTCTTTACGGTTCACACACCGATGAGAAGGCCTTGCTTCAAAGCCAACCTCATCATTCATTTAGACAATAACTATCCGATCTTAGAGAGGTCCAAAACTTCGACGGAACGAACTTTTGACCAAGAGTCAAGAACCAAGCAACACCAAGAACGCAAGGAAACACCACTACACGCAAGTACATCTCCAATATTGTGCTCAAAGTGCTGGTGGATTAGTTAAATAATTTGGGTAATCTGATAGCATATCAATGTATACTCAAAGAAGGATAAATGGTTCTTAAGGCATTGTCAACAGACTCCATAAAGTTCATTTTCACTGTATTGATCATTTATTTCACATTCTGACACTCTTCTCACCAACAACATGTATATATGTGTTAGATTAGATTTATGTTTAGAACAGCAATAAAGTTTGTCTGTATTCAAAGATGATTGACTGGTATATTTTGATAAATAATCTCATCCCTGTTTCTAAAAGATTTGCTTCAAAGCTGCACCTAAATACATGTTATATTATTTTCAATAAGCCATGAGAATAATATCACTCCAATAAGTGAATTAATCATAATTCACTTATTAAAGCTAATTCCTTACAGTAGAAATTGTGAGAGGCTACAACAAGATGTATTACGATTTTAACGGTGGAGAATAATCTAGTTATTTGTCATTTATCTAATTTATAATGGTTGTCCAACGTGACTATTATACATTACATTACCTAATAATGTACAATAAGGACAGTTTAATTTAGTTCATAGCTCACATATTTCAAGACCCTAAATTCCCTTACATATAATGGTATGAGAATGAGGGTACTTTAACAGCTCCCTTCTAAATGTTGCATACCAAATATCCTACAAATGATTACCTCAAAGTAGACTTTGATTGTAGCTGACTAATATTATAATTTCATGCTGCTCTCTGCAGGGGTGAAATTGCCATCTATTCCATCTATTGACTCTACACGCTTACAACACAGTGGTTTTAGTGATGTGTCATTAAAGGAGTCTGATATGGTGAACAAAATGAATGAATGCCAGAATAAACATTGTCTTTTTTATTGGACTCATATAGGAAGACTCTGAACAAGTCATATTATATGCTTGCTTGTAGGTGTGGTGTCTCATCTTCATTCTTCATCTTTACTCTTAAAAAGGATCAAATCATTCAATTAGATTTAAAAATTACCAATGTTTCTGAATTTCATTTATAACTACAACTTTTATAGTGCAGCTCTATTTCATCAATCATTTAATATATACATTAACAACTATGTGTTTTATACCTTTCCAGCATCACGACTCTTGGCTCTCAGCTTGTTGACCTGGGACTCAGCGATGTCAGCACGCTCCTGCGCCTCCTCCAGCTCATGCTGCACCTTCCTGTACCGGGACAGGTGAGTGTTGGCCTGCTCCTCCTGTGATGGTTACACAATATATCCAGCTCATTTTATTGGATAGTTTGGGACAGAATATATGTCAAGCTCAGGACACTTTATATTATACTCACAGCTTCCTCAGCCTGGCGCTTATAGGCCTTCACTTTCAGTTGCAGCTTGTCTACCAGATCCTGCAGTCTATTCACATTCTTCTTGTCTTCTTCAGTCTTTGAGTGTAAATATTGTGAATGGTCTTAAGTTAAACTATGTATAGTATATTATTATATAAGTTGGTCAATTTCCTGGAAGTTTTACCTGGTAGGTGAGCTCCTTAACTCTTCTCTCATATTTGCGCACTCCTTTTACTGCGTCAGCACCACGTCTCTGTTCAGCTTCAACTTCAGCCTCCAACTCACGCACCTTCAGTAAAGTGTTATTGTTATAGCCAACATAATTTCTGCCATGTTCAGGGCATCTATTATCAATTTGTTTAAGCTCTTGAGCACTCAAACCTACCCTGGACTCCAGTTTCTGGAGCTGCTTCTTGCCTCCTTTCATGGCCAGACTCTCAGCTTCATCTAAACGATGCTGTAGATCTTTGACAGTAACCTCCAGGTTCTTCTTCATCCTTTCCAGGTGAGCGCTGGTGTCCTGCTCCTTCTTCAGCTCCTCAGCCATCATGGCAGCCTGGAATATGAACCCAATAAAATGTAGATAAAAGCTGTACATGAGACCTTTCCTGAAGGCTTCCTATGGTAGCATGTGCGACTGAACACAAGTAAAAAAAAACTGTTAATAAATGTCAATAAAATATATTTAACAGATTAGATTGAACGCTCACATCAGTGATGGCCTTCTTGGCCTTCTCCTCAGCATTTCTGGCCTCTTGAACTACATCATCCACCTCACCTTGTACCTGAATCAGATCAGCCTCAAGCTTCTTCTTTGTGTTAATAAGACTTGTATTCTGTTGAACAGAAGCAGTTTTCATTCAGTAAGGCTTTTATCTGTCGTGTAATTGCATTTTTCCAGTTTGGTATTATAAATATTTTTCATACTTGAGAGTGCAGCAGTCCCACACGTTCACTGGCATCAACCAGCTCCTGCTCTGCCACTTTGCGACCCCTCTCTGTTTGATCCAGTGCAGCTCTCAGCTCCTCGATCTCTGCTTGCATCAGATTATTCCTGCGCTCCACCATGGCAACCTGCTCCTTCATGTCCTCCTGTCCTCTGACAGCTTCGTCAAGGTGCAGTTGGGCATCCTGTGATATATTTAGAAAGTTAATTATATTTTATTAGTTAGGTTGTGAGTTGTTCATATTGGGGGGGGTTGAGGGTTAGGGTCCAAACATTTTTGTTTGTCATTTTGCAGGAAAAAAAAACAATGAAACCTTGAGCTGGCCTTGAACGTTCCTGAGCTGTTTCTGGGCCTCAGCAGCCTGGCGGTTGGCATGACTCAGCTGAATCTCCATTTCATTAAGATCTCCCTCCATCTTCTTCTTGACTCTCAGGGCATCATTTCTGCTCCTGACCTCAGAGTCCAGAGTGCTCTGCATGGATTCAATTACTCTTTGGCTGTTCCTCTTGATCTGTTCCATCTCCTCATCCTTCTCAGCAAGCTTCCTGTCAATCTCACCCTTAACTTGATTCAGCTCCAGCTGGACACGAAGAATTTTGGACTCTTCGTGCTCCAATGTGCCCTAAAGGAAAAATAACGTTCATCAATTCATTGTAAACTTGAGAGTCAATGATGTGAATTTGAATGTGTTTAAAACAAAATAAGTCTCTCATAATTACCACAACACAAATTTCAAATGTCAAATTCTTACTGTACCTCGGCCTCTTCCAGTGCAGTCTGGACTTCTGATTTTTCACTCTCCACTGTTTTCTTTGCCTTTTCCAGTTCATGGATGGTCTTTCCGGTCTCTCCAAGCTGCTCCGTTAGGTCGGAAATCTCCTCTAAAATATTGAAACAACAGAATGGTAAAATTATCTGGGGTTTATTTTCGTCATATTCTTCATGGACAAATAAAAGTGGCATTTACGTTGCAAATTCTTGTTCTCCCTCTTCAGGGTCTCCAGCTGGTCAAGAGCTTCTTCATAGGAGTTCTTCATCTTGAAAATCTCAGTGCTGAGAGAACGAGCTTCTTTCTGAGCACCTTCCAGTTCAGCCTGGCTTTCTTCATACTTCTGTTTCCACTCTGCCAGGACCTGTGAATGAAAGAAATGTAGACAACGTTAATTGAGTCATTAGTCCATTGACCAGAATTTTTGTAGATGATTCTTTCTTGCCTTGTCAAAGTTTCTCTGCTTCTTGTCAAGGTTGGCAGCCAATGCATTTGCCCTCTCTACATCAATCATGAGGTCCTCTACTTCACCCTGCAGTCTCTGTTTGGTCTTTTCCAGAGAGGCACACTTGGAGTTCACAGCCTCAATGGATTCTTCAGCTTCCTGCAGACGTTGGGCCAACTTTTTCCTGTGGACAGATTTATGAAATTATGCTATCTCATTCTAGCAATTGTGAGTTGTTCAATACTTTTTTGCTTTACTTACTTTGATTCCTCAAGCTCCTCAGTGCGCTGGATGGCATCAGTCTCATATTTGGTTCTCCACTGAGCCACCTCACTGTTGGCTTTAGACATTCCACGCTGCAGTTCAGCTTTGGCCTCCTGTTCCTCCTCAAACTGCTCTCTGAGCAAATCACAGTCATGGCGGGCAGACTGAACTGCATGAGCCAAGGCATTCTTGGCCTACAAAGAAACATATTTATGCATTGAAGAACAGTCTTATATCTTCGCTATGGTTTACACATGAGATTTCCATGAAAATTAAAAATAATTTTGTGTAACTACCTTGACTTCCTCCTCAATATGCCTCTTAAGCTCCTCAATTTGCTGTGTATAAGCCTGTTTTCCTCTAGTTAATTGTGAAACAAGTGCTTCTTTCTCCTCTAATTGGCGGCCAAATTCACCTTGAAAGCAGGATTAGAAAGTTAGTATGGAATATAATGGAGGACAAATGTTTTATTCAAACATAATATTAGTTATTTTTTCATTTTCGTCTTACCATTCTCAGTCTGAAGTCTTGCTCGTTGTGCATTGATGTCATTCAGTTGACGAATATTTTCATCATTCTTGGCCTTGATTTCACTCAGTTGATCTTCAAGAGTTCGGCACATCTTTTCTAAATTGGTCTAATAAGACACAAACACATACATATGTTAGACAGTCCACCCTCAGCATCCTGGCACTGACGGAGACATTGATACGCCCTGAGGATACAGCAACACCTGCTGCTCTCTCCAACAACTTCTCCTTCTCTCACACCCCTCATCATTCCGGTAGGGGTGGGGGAACAAGTTTGCTCATTCATAATAACTGGACTTTTTCAACACAGGCTTCACTATGTAACAATACATCTTTTGAATTCCATGCTGTTACTATAATGCATCCCACAAAAATACATGTTGTTGACATCTATCGCCCTACAGGTAAGCTGACAAGCTTTATTGAGGAGTTGGATTTCCTGCTGTCCTCCTTGCCAGAGGATGGTAGGCCACTTGTGGTTCTTGGTGATTTCAACATACACCAAGACAAGCCCCAGGCCACTGAACTGAATAATCTTCTGGTCTCATTTGATATAGAAAGACTACACACCACAGCAACTCACAGATCGGGCAACCAACTGGACCTAATTTTTACACGTAAAATTTATCACCTCAAATATTCGTGTTACACCTTTACACGTCTCTGATCACTACCCATCTATAGTAAAACCGACTCCACCTTTGGTTTCCTTTCACCGTAACCTCCATTCCCTCTCACCTTTCCACTGATGTCTCTACCTCTCTTCCCACAATAAATGTATTTTTTACGCTTGATGTAAACACTGCCACAGACACACTTAACTCTACTTTAACAACCTGTCTAAACAACATTTGTCCTCTCTCCTCTAGACCAGGTCGTACTACACCACCCAGCCCCTGGCTGTCTGACGTTCTTCGTGAACATCGGACAGATCTCAGAGCAGCTGAGAGGAGATGCTGTAAATCTAAAGATCCAGCAGATCTAAGAAAATATCAACTTCTGCTTGCAACTTTTTCAGATAACGTTAAAGCTGCAAAAACCTCCTTTTACCAGACCAAGATCAACAGCACCACAGACACTCGTAGCTTATTTAGAACATTCAACACACTTCTCTGTCCTCCCCCTCCACCACCTGACATATCACTGACAGCAGATATCTTCACCACATTTTTTACAAATAAGGTTACAACCATCAGCTATACATTCACTGCACCACACCCTGTCAAACACCTGGCTCCTGTATGCAACCATTCTTTCTCTATGTTCTCTCCTCTGACTGACACCAAGGTCTCTAAACTCCTCCTCTCCAACCACCCCAGCACCTGTTCCCTTGACCCCATTCCAACACACCTTCTCCAGGCCATCTCTCCATCCATCCTACCTGCACGTACACACATAATTAACACATATCTACTTACAGGCACTTTTCCCACTACATTTAAGCAGGCTCGAGTAACCCCACTGCTGAAAAAACTGCACTTATCCCCACACAGATAGAACACTACAGACCAGTCTCTCTCATCCCATTCATGGCAAAAACACTTGAAAGGGCAGTTTTCAATCAGATCTCTGCCTATCTCTCATAGAACAAACTGCTGGATGAAAATCAGTCAGGCTTCAAAAGTGGACACTCCACCGAGACTGCCCTGCTGTCTGTCACAGAGTCGCTGAGATCAATCCAGATCATCCGTTCTGATTCTGCTGGACCTTTCTGAAGCCTTTGACACAGTCAACCATCAGATCCTTCTCTCCACCCTCTCTACTCTGGGCATCAGAGGAACTGTTCTTGGCTGGTTGACCTCTCTATCTCTCAGATAGGTCCTTCAAGGTAGCCTGGAGAGGTGAAGTATCCAAGCCACATCAGTTACTTACTGGGGTACCTCAAGGATTAGTGCTTGGGCCACTTCTCTTCTCCATATACACAACATCACTGGGACCCATCATTCAGTCACATGGTTTCTCCTACCACTGCTACGCTGACAACACGACACAACAGTGACTGCTTGAATCTCTGCCTGTCTGGCAGACATCTCTGCCTAGATGAAGGAACACCACCTCCAACTCAACCCAGCCAAGACCAAACTCCTTGTCTTTCCAGCCAGCCCTGCTGCTGAACACAACATCACCGTGCAGCTGGGTTCAACTACAGTATCACCTTCCAAAACGGTCAGAAATCTAGGGGTACCCATTGATAACAAGCTAAATTTTACAGACCACATCTCAAAAACTGCAAGATCATGTAGATTTACACTCTACAATATCAGGAAAATAAGACCTTTCCTCTCTGAACATGCCACACAACTGCTTGTTCAGTCACTTGTCATATCAAGACTGAACTACTGTAACACTCTAATTGCAGGCCTCAACAGTCACTGGGTCTGCTCCAGCATACCTAAAATCATTTCTACAGATCAACACTCCTGCCAGAAGCCTGTGGTCAGCTAAAGAACATTGCCTTGTTGTACCATCACAAAGAGACACCAAAACACTTTCCCGGACTCTCAGTTTCATCATACCGTGTTGGTGGAATGACCTTCCCAACTCCATCCATGAAGCTGATTCACTCTCTGTCTTCAAAAAACGGCAAAAAACAAAAACAAGTCACTGAAAAAAATTAAATTCTTGTTACACTTAAATCTGTTTTGAATGCTATTCTGATGCTAGTGAAACTTTGTAGTTTGGCACTTTTTGTAAAAATGGCTCCTTAAGATGATTTGCTTACGTTTTCCTCTTTTGAAAGTCGCTTTGTATTAAAGAGTCTGCCAAATGAATAAATGTAAATGTAAATACGCAAGTGTTTAAAAGATTAATTATGGTTTATTTACTCTCTTGTAATATTGATGTGATTACCTTTGATTTAGCCACAGCCTCCATGTTGCTTGATAAGTCATCAATCTCCATCTTGTATTCACTCTTCTCCTTCTCCAGCTTCTGCTTGACACGCTGGAGGTTGTCGATTTGTTCTCCCAGCTCAGCCACACTGTCTGCCTGCTTCTTCCGGAGAGCTGCTGCTGTAGCTTCATGCTGTAAGGTGGACTCTTCAAGATCACGACGCAACTTCTGGAATTCAGCTTCACGCTTCTTATTCATCTCAATCTGGGCAGAAGTGGCACCACCAGCTTCCTCAAGCCTCTCACTGATCTCTTCAAGTTCCCTGGACAGATCAGCTCTCTGCTTCTCAACTTTAGCACGAGCAGCTCGCTCAGCCTCAATTTCTTCTTCCAGCTCCTCAATTCGGGCCTTATTATTGAAAAACAAACGAAATTACCTTTTTAAAATAGTAACATGTTTTTGTCTAGCAATGCATCTACTTCACATTTGAACCTAGAAAATATATTACCTGAAGTTCTTTGATCTTCTTCTGAAGCTGTGCACCCAAAGACTGTTCATCTTCAATCTTGCTAAGAAGCTGGCTTATCTCAAAGTCCTTCCTGTTTTGAAAAATTTGTGTTTGGTAAAATCTGCTATTGAAATACCTGGCACAGGTATTCTATCTCAATGATTCTTGCACACATCTAACTTCCACTCACTTTTTGATTTTCTCCTCTGATTGTTGTTTGTCATTCTCCAGGTCCATTATGGACTCCTGTGCCAGTTTCAGATCACCCTCAAGCTTCCTTTTGGCTCTCTCAAGGTCCATACGGAGCTTCTTCTCTTGCTCCAGTGAGCCCTCAAGCTATTGTCATAGAAATCACATTGCATTACAATATGGTATACAACAACAGAACAAAGCAATATTCATCTTTTCGTCTTTATGACCTAATTCTGAAGCCAATCATCTTACATCATCCACTTGCTGCTCAAGCTTTGTCTTAGCCTTTGTCAGAGTGTTGACTTTGTCTTCCTCTGCCTGAAGGTCATCAAGTGTCTGCTGGTGGGCCTCTTGGAGGGCTTTCTTCTCTTTGGTCAGCTTGGCAATGCTCTCATCCTGAGAGGCCATTTCCTCAGTCAGATTTTTCACCTAAATGAAAATATTGTTCAGTGGTTTCATTCACAAGAGCCTGAAGAATAGGCAGTGTGTGGAATATGTGATTCAAATGAACCTTATTTTCAGTTGCATGTTTCTCCTTCTCCACTTTTGCTAAGGTGAGCTCCAAGTCATCAATATCTTTCTTCAGCTCAGAGCATTCATCTTCCAGTTTCCTCTTCTTAGCCGTCAGTTCAGCATTGATTTCCTCCTCATCCTCCAGTCTCTCGGTTGTCTCTTTGAGTTTGGACTCGAGCTGGATCTTGCTTTTGATGAGACCTTCACATCTCTCCTCAGCATCAGAGAGATTTTCAGATTCCTGTTTATTGAGATTAACAAGTTTAATGTCTTGATGTTTGTTCTAGCCTATACTATGTATTATACAGGTACATTTGCTTATATGCCTGTGAGGTCCACATATATACTCTACAATAAGAACTGAAATACCCACAGATGCTACTTGCAGTTGAAGGTCATTTTTCTCCTGTAGGAGTGAAACCATTTTCTCCTCAAGCTCCTTCTTTTTGGCCAATGCCTTTGCTAAATCTTCTTTCATCTTCTCAAAGTTCTCCTTCATGGCAGCCATTTCTTTTTCAGTTTCTGCACTCTTCAGAAGAGGCTTGATCTTAAAGTACAGCTTCATCCATGGCCAGTGTTTCACATTCATGAATGAGCGGATGTTGTATTGAATGCTATAAATTGATTCTCTGAATAAAAAATGTAATCAACAAAGCAGTCATTATAACAGTTTGTTCTGGTCAGTATTATTTTAAAGATTATATTCTAAGTAAATTTTACCTCCTCTCCATCATTTTGACAAACTCTCTCCTCATGACGTATCCACGGCACAAAGCCTGAGTCATGGTAACCAGTGATGCCAGTTTCTCATCTCTCATCTCCTCAAGGGTACCCAGCAGACCAGCTTTGAAAAAAACCTAGAAGGACATTTAAATGACAGCAGCAGTATAATAATGAAGAAACTGTTATCCTTTATGAAGATTTGTCCCCCATTATGCTCACCTTAGTGTGCCCAAACTTGTACTGGGTGTGGTCAACATCAATTGAGCCCAAGAGTTTCTCTGAAGCCTTTTTGTTGTCAATAAACTGTCCCTCAGGGATGACACTGGCATTTAATACTTTGTATCTAGAAGATATTTGGGATAATTTTATGTTTCGACAAGTTAAAAACAAAGATATTTCATCTTGAGGTGAAGAACAAGGGCCAAATGCATTTATGTTTACCTCTGCTTGAAGTCACCATAGAGAATTCTGCTGGGGAAACCCTTTCTGCAAATTCTGATACCCTCTAGCACACCATTACACCTGAGCTGGTGGATAACCAGGAAGTTCTCCATCAGACCTGAAATTGAGATGTTCTTAAGGTTCCAATGACTTTTTAAAAAATGTGATGCATTGAACGCTTCAGGGATCAAGTTTACCTGGAGTCTTGGACTCATTGGGAATCAAGCAGCGCACAAAGTGAGGGTGAGTGCTCCTCAGGTTAGTCATCAGCTTACCCAAGTTCTCCTGTGGGATTGTTTAAATAATCTGATTAATACATAGGATGCATTTAAATATACTGAAAGTGACATGATAGATAATCTGTATACCCTAAAAAGCGCAGACACCGTCTGGAAAGAACCACCCTTCTTCTTGCCGCCCTTCTTTCCACCACCACCTCCCTCAGCTGTTTAATGACAGAGAGATATATTTTTAGGGGTCAAGTCCCGAAGGGGTCAAAGACCCCTATTGTTTTCAATAGTTTTTTTCTTCTTGTTCTTCTGCTCCAGAGTCTATGGCAGCCCAGTGAACTGCTTGCGGGAAAGTTATGAAATTCTTGGCACACAGATAGAGGACAGTCTGATATGATACCACCAAAATTTGGCATCTATACCTCAAACCCTCTAGCGCTACCAACTGCCCAAATATGCACTCATTTTTATTTTAATAACATTTGAACTGTGAGTCCTAGAAACAACATTATTTTTTCCTCTGATTCCTTGGCTCAAGAAAATTCAATTTTACTATATGACGTCATTTTCTGAAAAATGTACTTTTTCAAACTCGTCATAGGCCGTTTGTCGGATTTGCCTGCATTATCTAGAGGCACTCACAACAGAAAGATTCACAGAATGTTGTTAAACCATACCGTTTTCGTCAAAGAATTAGACAAGGAACGAGTAAAATTTAACTTGAGGCTGTATCTCCGCAACTCTTTGAGGGATTGGGACAAAACGTGGAACGTGTCATCACCATGAGGCCCTGAGGTTACCTGCAGCGTTTTGGTACACATCCCCCTATTGGTCATGAGATATGAAAAAATTGTTTTGCTTATAACTTCTGAACAGTTTGTCATGAAATCATCAAATTGGTCTTATTAGATTCAGTGGGGTATAGCATGTCCAACAATATAAAAAAAATTACTAGGTCGGCCATTTTGAATTTTCTGAAAAATCTACTTTTTCGAACTTTTTTTGCATGAACATTGGCTTGCATTATCTAGAGGCACTCATGACAAAAATGTATTAACAGAATTATGATAAACTATACAGTTTTCAAATGGCTCTTCAATGATTTGGACAAAGACCACTCAAAAATTGACGTGAGGTATATCTCCATAATGCTTTAGCGTATTCATACCAAACTTATTATTTGTCATAGGCACCATGACTCGAGTGTGCCCACTGAGTTTTGGAACAGTGCCACCTAGTGTTATATCACGAAATAGGAAAAGGCACATATTTGTCATAAAACGTTTGTCATAAAATCATCAAATTGGTCTCATTAGATTCAGTGGGGTATGGCGACTCCAACGATATGAACAATTCCTATGTCAGCCCTTTTGGACGTCGGCCATTTTGAATTTTCTGAAAAACCTACTTTTTCGAACTCGTCGGCCATTTGTCCAATTTGCATGAAAATTGGCCTGCATTATCTAGAGGCACTCATGACAAAAATGTATTCACAGAATTTTGACAAATCATACCGCATTCGAATGGCGCTTCAACGAGTTTGACGAAGAACGTACAAAGTTTAACTTGAGGCTGTATATCCGCAACACTTTGAGGGATTGGGACGAAACTTGGTACGTGTCATCACTGTTAGGCCCTGAGGTTACCTGCAGCATTTTGGTGCACTGCCCCCTACTGGTCAGGAGATTGAAAAATAGCTATTTTGTCTTATAACTCTTGAACGCTTTCCTGTATGATAACCATCATGCCCAGATACTACCTGAGCAGCTTCAGAACAGCGCCATATACTGTACAAAAATTCTAAGAACTAGATATTTTTAATTAATTTTAATGTTTATGATTGAAAGTTAACCTTTTCTAACTCCTCATGCAGTGTTCATCAGACTCTAACCAAAAACATATCACAAAGCTTATTTTGCTGGTCATGGTGCTGATACCTGGCTTGACTCTGGTATTGCTGCTTGCAGCTATAATTTATTATTGTTTTAGTGCTGTCCATGAACCCATTTAATAGGTCACTCTTTACTATAAATAATTAACTCTTTAGTCCATCTGTCTTGCATGTTCAAAATATTTTATATAATTAACAAGTTTACTGAACAAATGGTATTGGTAAATGGTCTTAAATTCCAGTGGTCTTACCGTCAGCTGCATGAGCGGCATACAGAAATGCCAGCACTTTGAGGGATGACTTCTGGTAGAGTTGCACAACTGAATCATTCAGTGGGTCCTTGTTCTTGTCCAACCAGCCAGAAATGTTGTAGTCAACAGTGCCGGCGTAGTGCATCAGAGAGAAGTGGGCCTCTGGCTTGCCTTTGGCAGGCTTTGGCTTTTGGAAGGCTGCAGTTTTGCCGAGATGCTGATCATGCAGCTTATTTTTAAAGCTTGTGTCCGTGGCCTTGGGGAACATGCACTCCTCTTCAAGGATGGAGAAGATGCCCATTGGCTGTTCAAGAAATATTGACACTCAAGTACAAGCAACATGTACATTTCATTTTGTGTATACTCATTTTATTTTTGCTGAAAGTCCATTATCTTACCTTCTCAATAAGCTCAATGCAGGCAGCCAAATCCATACCAAAGTCAATGAACTCCCAGTCAATGCCTTCTTTCTTGTACTCCTCTTGCTCCAGCACAAACATGTGATGGTTGAAGAACTGTTGCAGTTTCTCATTTGTGAAGTTGATGCAGAGCTGCTCCAAGCTGTTGAACTGATATTTAAACAGAGGCATGTTCTTACTACCCACTATTAGTGTCTTCTTCTGATTCTTAGAGATTAGTAACTGATACTCACATCGAAGATCTCAAATCCAGCAATGTCCAGCACACCAATGAAGAACTGTCTGGGCTGCTTTGTGTCCAACATCTCATTGATACGGATGACCATCCACAGGAACATTTTCTCATAGACAGACTTACAGAGAGCTGAGACAGCATTGTTCACCTGAGAAGTTCAAAAGTGAAGATTGTTCTTTTAGTTTTCAAGAAGAATTTCTCAGAGAAACTTTGAATAGTTATGAGGTAGGTAAGTCTTCACCTGGGGGACCGTCTGTCCTTTGGTCACAAACTCATTTCCAACCTTTACTCTTGGGTAGCACAAAGCTTTCAGCATGTCAGCAGAGTTCAGGCCCAAGAGGTAGGCGATTTTATCAGCCACTGAGGAACAACAGTTTTCCAGTCAACTGTCAGCACTGAAATTAAGGTTTTCATGCTGATATGTGGAGTGTCTCTGTCCTAATAGAACATCTTACCCTCAGTGCCATCTGGTTCAGCCTGCTCCTCTCTCTGCTTCTGCTTGAACTTCATGTTGCCATGATGCATCACAGCACCTGTCAGCTTGTAGATGCTTATTTTCTCATCTGCAGTGAAGCCCAGAATATCAATGGCGGTCTGTTTGTTCACATAGAAAATAATAGAGAATTGAGACGAGTTTGTTATACTGTTTCTTGTAATGCTGTATTCTGTTTTTATGCAAGTATTTGTCTTTATCTCTACTATTCAATAGACTCTGAAGAATAATAATGTGTTTGTACACTTACATCTGTGGCAATGAACTCCTCCACATCATTGATACTCTTGACAGTGATTTCACCCTGGCTGATCATTGGATAGTCATATGGATTGGTGGTGATCAGCAGTGCCTCTGTAAAGAGTTGAATTGCAACATGTAATCAATGTTACAAAACAAAAACAATGGTTTTATTAAATACAAAATTCTGTGGGTTTCCCACCAATCAGTTCTGGCTTGTGTCCAGTCATGAGCTGGTAGAAGATGTGGTAGCTCCTCTCAGCAGACAGCTGGAATGTTACTCTTGACTTTTCCAGCAAATCTTTGACAACAGAACATCAACTTTAAGTGACTCATCCACATGTTAGCTCAAAAATAAAGCATGTATCTGTCTCAAAGCAATGCAACTTACAAGTTTCAATATCAGCTGAAGCCAGTTTTCCAGTGGTGCCAAAGTGAATCCTGATGAATTTACCCTAAGAAGATTTGGGACAAAAAATACATAAAATAATATCAGTGTTGAACAGCCAGGTTTGAAAAGAAAACTAAAACTTTATAATGTTCCATCTGATCGGAGCAACTCACGAAACGAGAAGAGTTGTCGTTCCTCACAGTCTTGGCATTACCATAAGCCTCCAGCAGAGGGTTAGCTGCAACAATTTGGTCCTCCAGTGATCCCTAGATGTAATTGTAGAATTATGTTGAGATAAAGCAAACTAACACACTATAATCTATGCAGTTATCTTGAAGAGGTGTTCACAAACCTGCATTTTTCCAGGCACAGGTTCTGCTTTTTTGCCTCCAGACATTGCACCAACAGTTGCAAAGTACTGAATGACACGTTTTGTGTTTACAGTCTTTCCTGCACCAGATTCTCCACTAGAGGTTCACAAGATCTTTATTTAACATTTCAATTGAGAATCTAAGTTTTATCTCAACAGAAGAGCATTTACTTACGTAATCAGAACAGACTGGTTCTCACGATCTGTAATAAATTGGGGTGTATAAATGGTCTACAGATTTCCAACATATATAATGAAAGCTTCCCTTTATTCATCATGTGCAACTTGTTCAACAAATCCTCATTTGTTAGCACACTTCTAGAATCCACTTACCAGTGAGCATGAACTGATAGGCGTTGTCAGAGATGGAGAAGATGTGAGGAGGGGCTTCAATCCTCTTTTTGCCTCTGTATCCAGCAACAACTACTGAATCGTACACTGGGAGCCACTTGTATGGATTGACAGTGACGCAGAACAAGCCAGAGTAGGTCTGAAACAGAGATAGATTGTCCAGTTTCACACTTCAGGGTCCACCTCACCCTCTTTCCATGAATGAAAAGTAATTCACTTAGACTTACATAGATCATCCATGCTGCGTAACGTTCTTTGAGATTATACAGCACAGCAGGCTCATTGAGGTGGGTCATCATGGCCATGTCCTCAATTTTGTCAAACTTGGGTGGATTCATTGGGAAGATTTCATCTTCTTTCACTGTGACAGTCTGAAAATCAGTTATCAACATGAATTAAACATTTTGTACACACGTCTCAAAATGTTTGAACTTGAACCTCTGAAGACTTTATTGTTTTACTTACTTTCCCACACATAGTTTTGACAGTAGCTTTGCCACCTTCTCTACTAACAAGAGTACCCTTCAGGTACATCTCATCAGCAACTGTCACAAAGAATGCTGTTTTGGCATCAAAGGGGGTGTTTTGAGCCTCTATTCTCTCTCTTTCTGTCTTTCGCAGAAAGATTGCCGCCGGGCCAAAACACTCCATTTCACCGTCTCCCATGTTTGCAGATTACTGTGGGGCAAAAGTTAAAAAAAAATGTTGATATCTCATGCTTCATGTGACTTCTCTTTTAATACATACAGTATATTTAATGGATTATTCAATCTGATATAAATATTTGTTATTGATTGTACTGTCAACAAATAAGACAACGCAAAAGGTTTCACGAAATGTAATTTTCATTATAAGCACTTTACCTTGTATTATTCCCAGAGAGAAAAAAAGCCGTAAAGTTCCTGAAAAAGATTTCTGAAAAAGAGCGAACCATTCAGAGTTACATTATAGTTTCCCAACATAAGATAGTTTGAAAATATTTATCATTTCAGTTCAGACAATAATTCTTAAATTAAAATAAAACTTTTAAAAGGTTGCAAAGAAATGTTACTCAGAGCGTCTAATCAATGTCGTATCTCCCCCACCTTTCTGTCTGGTCACTGTGAGTCTCAGGGGTCAGGGGCTGCCTTTTATATAGTTTCATTTCTCAACACTCAGCAGAACTGGCCCGCTGGATTTGGTCATGTAATATTACTTGGTGTGATGTTTCTCTGTCCCCGTGAAAAATAGCAAGATGCTCTCATTCATTGACTTTGTGGTTTACTTAATCATGACAGGAATATAAATATTAATATTTCTACACTATACAAACGTTTTTCCATAATCCCATACTTTTGAGACATTTGCACTGAAAAGGAATAGGCTACAACTAATAGACATGGATAACCTCGACTTTTGCCTAATATACATATATGACATAAGAATGTCACGATTCAAGCTTGAAATATGCTGTAATTTTTATATATATATATATATATATATATATATATATATATATATATTTCTTTATTATAACAGTTTACTAGTTTGAGAAGATTACTTTGATGCCACTCAGGTCCTATTTAAAGTAGTGTCCTTAAAATTAAAGGAACTTGGCATGGAAGAGAACCTTTTGGGGAAGCAGTCAAGTGTCACTGGTATTCACCATGTATAATGATTTACAAGATCCCATTTCCCATCTTTTGCCAACAGGAGATAAAATGAAAATCCTAATAACCTAGAAGATTTATTAATAGAGCTGGCCATTAACAGTTTATCCTTCCAAAAGTGAAAAATAATATTGCTTGTGTAATAAACTGTTATAATGACAAAGTTATAAACAGAGGTTTCTTATATGGAAAAATCATAAATATAGCAGAGCAAGTGCTACAGTAATGAGGTTTAGGTCACTTATCCAGGCAACAGTGAAGACTTTTCTGAATCATGATGATTTCTGAAACCAACAAGATCTCTGTAAGTGCTTTTGATTGGCTCTAGATTGATCAAATTAAAGATATTGGTATTGTGAATAATTGTGAGGTACTTCTATTTCAGATGGAATTAAGAGACTGAGTTACATTCACAAGAGCCAATTGATCATGCTTTATATCACTTACAATCCAAAACTTATTTTAATAATACTGCATGTATTATAGTATATAGAAAGTATAGCTATTTTATTATTCTTTAAAAAAAAGTGATTTTTCTTAGCCTGCACAAAAGTGTGTCTCTAAGGCAAATAAAAATGATATGCATAAAATTCTTATTTTTGTTAAAGTTCTAATTCTGTCAGGTTACTTAAGGCATTCCCTTAGATATATGATATGTTATTTCAATTTAAGGATAATAGACCAAGGAAAGAGCAATTATACAACTTTTTTCAGTTCATGAGGGGGTTCAGCACACTTTAGCAGATGTATCTTTCATAATCACATGACTGAATTTACTTATTCAAAGATGCAACTTAAAAGATGACAGAGGACCCACAAAATGACATTCAATTGTTTGAAATAGTATTGATGAAATCCTGACATCTGGTCCTTAACTGTGGAGTGGTGGTGGTAAAGTAGACTAAAGTGCAGAACTTGTAATCAGAAGGTTGCATCTGCCAAATGCATACACGTAAATGGTAACTGAATATTTTACATTTAAAGCTGTTGGACATTAGGTACCATATCTTATATGTCCTGTCATTTCTATGTATCTGAATATTTTCAGATTAAATTTTTAAATCCCATCCTCATAATTGTAATGTTCAACTTTAGGACTAGAAAACATGCTGGTATTCAGTAAATTCATTTTTCAAGGCTCTGAATGTTGCAGAGCCTTGGCTAATTATTGACAGTATTGTTAGCTTTAGGTTATTATTAATAACCTCACTTTATTGACAACTTTATAAACAATATTAATACAAATGTATTAAAAAAATTATATTTAAAATAATC
Source organism: Moxostoma hubbsi (assembly GCA_032164185.1). NCBI lineage: Eukaryota > Metazoa > Chordata > Actinopteri > Cypriniformes > Catostomidae > Moxostoma > Moxostoma hubbsi. The sequence continues at coordinate 16,754,839 of JAVLUX010000163.1, read as the reverse complement.
TTGCTTGTAAAGGGGAATATGTAACCAGCCAATCATGCGGCAGCAACTCAAAGCATAAAAGCATTCAGACATGTTCTAGAGCTTCAGAATAAAAACTCCGCCATGAACACCGCTGCCTCTCTCCTGGACGAGCTTAATACATTTTATGCTCGTTTCGAGGACAACAACACCGCCCTCGCGGAGAGAGCACTCGCGGCCGATACTACAGATGATGGTTCACTCTCCGTCTCTGTTGCGGATGTAACCCGATCCTTTCGACGGGTGAACATCCGTAAAGCCGCGGGTCCAGACGGCATTCCGGGCCGCGTCATCAGAGCATGCGCGAACCAACTGGCTGGTGTTTTTACGGACATTTTCAACCTGTCCCTCTCCCTGTCTGTAGTCCCCACATGCTTCAAAACATCAACCATTGTGCCTGTACCGAAGCAAGCCAAAATCACTTGTTTAAATGACTGGCGTCCTGTTGCTCTGACCCCCATCATCAGCAAATGCTTTGAGAGGTTAATCAGAGATCACATCTGCTCTGTTCTGCCCACCTCTTTGGACCCATTGCAGTTTGCCTACCGTAACAACCGCTCCACTGATGATGCTATTGCATCTACAATACACACTGCTCTCTCCCACCTGGAAAAAAGGAACACATATGTGAGAATGCTGTTTGTAGACTACAGCTCAGCATTTAACACCATAGTGCCCTCCAAGCTTGATGTGAAACTCCGGGCTCTGGGCTTAAACAGCTCGCTGTGCAGCTGGATCCTGGATTTCCTGTCAGGCAGACGTCAGGTGGTTAGAATGGGCAGCAACATCTCCTCATCACTGACCCTCAACACTGGAGCCCCGCAGGGCTGTGTTCTCAGCCCACTCCTGTATTCCCTTTACACACATGACTGTGTGGCGACACATAGCTCCAATGCCATCATTAAGTTTGCTGACGATACGACGGTTGTAGGTCTGATCACTGACAATGATGAAACAACCTACAGAGAGGAGGTGCACACTCTGACGCGCTGGTGTCAGGAGCACAAACTCTCCCTCAACGTCAGTAAAACCAAGGAGCTTGTGGTGGACTTCAGGAAGAAAGACAGAGAACACAGCCCCATCACCATTAATGGAGCACCGGTGGAGAGAGTCAGCAGTTTCAAGTTCCTCGGTGTTCACATTACTGAGGAACTCACATGGTCCGTCCACACTGAGGCCGTTGTGAAGAAGGCTCACCAGCGCCTCTTCTTCCTGAGACAGCTGAGGAAGTTTGGAATGAACCAACACATCCTCACACAGTTCTACACTAGTACTGTTGAGAGCATCTTGACTGGCTGCATCACCGCCTGGTACGGCAATAGCACCGCCCACAACCGCAAAGACCTGCAAAGGGTGGTGCGAACGGCCAGAAACATCATCGGAGGTGAGCTTCCCTCCCTCCAGGATATATATAACAGACGGTGTGTGAAGAAAGCTCGGAGGATTATCAGAGACTCCAGTCACCCGAGTCATGGGCTGCTCTCACTGCTTCCATCAGGCAGGCGGTATCGCAGCATCAGAACCCGCACCACCCGACTACATGACAGCTTCTTCCCACAAGCAATAAGACTTTTGAACACTTGATCCCTCACAATCAACAATCAGCACTGCACTTTATTAATCCTCATTCTGTCAATATATTCTCGCTCCCAATTCAGTCAGTGTGTATATATATATATATATTTATACCCTTCTCTAGTGTGTGTATTCTACATTGTGTGTATTGTGTACATTTGTTATGTAAATTGTTGTGTAGGTATGTGTACATTTGTTATGTAAATTGTTGTGTAAGTTTATGTAAATTGTTTTGTGTAATATGTTGTTTATTGTAAAGTGGTTTATGTCTCGTCACTGTCATTACTGCTATGTTGCTCGGAACTGCACACAAGAATTTCACCTGCTGTTGCACTCGTGTACACAGTAGTGTGACAATAAAGTGATTTGATTTGATTTGATTGATTTCAGTTGTTGTTCAAACATACTATCTGAATGGTTAGGAAATGTGATCCTAGTATCTGACAGTGGAATGATGTCAGAAATGATGATGCATTTGAAAGTAGTTTGATATAGTAAACAAAATGAATGAATGCCAGAATAAACATTGTCTTTTTTATTGGACTCATATAGGAAGACTCTGAACAAGTCATATTATATGCTTGCTTGTAGGTGTGGTGTCTCATCTTCATTCTTCATCTTTACTCTTAAAAAAGGATCAAATCATTCAATTAGATTTAAAAATTACCAATGTTTCTGAATTTCATTTATAACTACAGCTTTTATAGTGCAGCTCTATTTCATCAATCATTTAATATATACATTAACAACTATGTGTTTTATACCTTTCCAGCATCACGACTCTTGGCTCTCAGCTTGTTGACTTGGGACTCAGCGATGTCAGCACGCTCCTGAGCCTCCTCCAGCTCATGCTGCACCTTCCTGTACCGGGACAGGTGAGTGTTGGCCTGCTCCTCCTGTGATGGTTACACAATATATCCAGCTCATTTTATTGGATAGTTTGGGACAGAATATATGTCAAGCTCTGGACACTTTATATTATACTCACAGCTTCCTCAGCCTGGCGCTTATAGGCCTTCACTTTCAATTGCAGCTTGTCTACCAGATCCTGCAGTCTATTCACATTCTTCTTGTCTTCTTCAGTCTTTGAGTGTAAATATTGTGAATGGTCTTAAGTTAAACTATGTATAGTATATTATTATACAAGTTGGTAAATTTCCTGGAAGTTTTACCTGGTAGGTGAGCTCCTTAACTCTTCTCTCATATTTGCGCACTCCTTTTACTGCGTCAGTGCCACGTCTCTGTTCAGCTTCAACTTCAGCCTCCAACTCACGCACCTTCAGTAAAGTGTTATTGTTATAGCCAATAGAATTTCTGCCATGTTCAGGGCATCTATTATCAATTTGTTTAAGCTCTTGAGCACTCAAACCTACCCTGGACTCCAGTTTCTGGAGCTGCTTCTTGCCTCCTTTCATGGCCAGACTCTCAGCTTCATCTAAACGATGCTGTAGATCTTTGACAGTAACCTCCAGGTTCTTCTTCATCCTTTCCAGGTGAGCGCTGGTGTCCTGCTCCTTCTTCAGCTCCTCAGCCATCATGGCAGCCTATTCAATTTAAATCAACAGATCTCAGTTCAGGAGACTCTAGACTGGAGGTTAAGTAATGCACTAAATAGGGAGCAAGGGAACATCCTATGGCTCTCTATGCAGTTAAGTGTGTTCACTCCTAAAATCTGATCAAAAGTTCAGTTTCAGGCTATAGATGATGTTTGGATCACTCAACATGTTTGAAACACATGGGACAATGATAATCAGTACATAGATTCACCATTTATAATGTATAATTTTATTTGAACATGGTTGACAGTGATTGGATGATGCTGGACATTACTTTGAATATGAATTAATTGTGATAATTTATGATGTAATGTCTGTAATGTCTCAAAACATGAATAATCAACACTCCTGCACACATCATAAACTATTTGATGAAAAAAAATCTGACTCTCTATAGTTTGGTATTATTTCAAATTTCACAACTTGTGAAATTGGTCCCGCTGACCACATATGAGGACATACATTTTTAGGAAGACTATTTGGTCTACTAATTACAAATCAAAAAGGGAAATGTAAAATGCACACAGCAGTCATGCTCTTGTTTCAGGAGGTTAAAAGTAGGGCTGTGAATAGTTTTAATGATTTTAATGATTCTGGTTCCCTATCTGTCACTTGCTCACCGTTGTTTCGATGTATTGACACCAGGGGTCACTCTTGAAAGCCAGAGACACCTCTGATCATTTATTAAAGGCCAATGGGATTTGGCGACTGGTATTTTCATGCCCCTCCCCTGGACATACGAGTATAAAGAAGGGGGACGTGCATACCACTCATCCAGATTTTCTCTGCTGAGCCAAGCGATTGCCATCCCTCACCTCTGCTGGATTCTTACGGCGCATTACAGCAGCTTTCTCCCCTCTCTGCACACGTGTACTGCAGAGATCGCCCCCGGGCGCTAAAGCAGATCACTTAGAGTATATTCTAAAAGAGTGTTTTCCCTGGGCACTGCCCATGCCGAGACATCTTTTGTGGATGCATCATGCCCAGTCAGTGCTGACCTGTTTGAAGGCATTCCCATTGAAACTATTTCAGAGGCTCCTGGGGCATATGGCATCCTCGGCGGTGGCCAAACTGCTCAACTTGAAGCATATGAGACTGGCTCCGGACTCGAGTCCCGAGATGGACATGGCACCGCGGGACACATCGCATGGCATCACGCCAATCTGTCGCTGCCTTTTCAGCCCTTGAAAAGACCTCATATTTCTACGGGCAAGGTTCCCCTATAAAAAGTCTCCAGGTGCATTGTGGTTACAACCGACGCCTCCAAGATGGGTGTATGTAGGCAATGGGCATGCAGCCGCTGGCTCCTGGAAGGGCCCACGGCTACGTTGGCACATCAACTGCCTCGAGTTGTTGGCAATACTTCTCGCCCTGCGGAGGATCCGGCCATTGAACCAAGGCAAGCACGTGTTGGTTCGAACAGACAACGTGGCAACGGTAGCATATATCAACTGCCAAGGCGGGTTATAGACCCTATGCAAGGTCAGGGAGGATGAGGAGCAGGTAATCCTACTGGCTCCCTACTGGCCCATCCAGACTTGGTTCTCGGACCTCACACTCCTCACGTCATCCCCTCCCTGCCAAATTTCGCTGTGGAAGGACCTTCTTTCTCAGGGACGGTGCACCATCTGGCACCCATGACCAGACCTCTGCAACCTCCATGTCTGGCCCCTGGATGGGACGCGGAAGACCTCAGTGGCCTACCACCTGCCGTGGTGACACCATATCACTCAGACTAGGGCCCCCTCTATGAGGCGTCTGTATGCCTTGAAGTGGCATCTGTGTGCTAAGTGGTGTTCTTCCCGACAAGAAGACCCCCAGAGATGTGCAGTCGGCTCAGTGCTTCCCTTTCTGCAGGAGAGGTTGGAGGGATGGCTGTCCCCATCCACCTTGAAGGGGTACGTAGCTGGCATAGCTGCACACCACGACACAGTGGACGGCAAATCCTTAGGGAAGCATAATCTGATTAGGAGGTTGAATCATTTACATTTAAATTTTTTACATTTACATTTATGCATCTGGCAGACGCTTTTTATCCAAAGTGACTTACAGTGCACTTATTACAGGGACAATCCCCCCGGCGCAACCTGGACCACCACCATTGCTCAAGGACACAATGGTGGTGGCTGTGGGGAATGAACCAGTGACCTTCTGATTAACAGTTATGTGCTTTAGCCCACTACACGACCACCACTCCTGTATCCCTCATGGGACCTTTTTGTAGTCCTGCAAGGCCTGCGACCAGCTCCCTTTGAGCCCTTAGCGTCAGTAAAGCTTAAGGCACTCTCCTTGAAGATTGCCTTCCTGATGGCGCTCACCTCCATCAAGAGGATTGGGACCTGCAAGCACTCCCTGTCAGCAAAACGTGCCTGGAGTTTGGTCCGGGACCCCGACCGGGCTATGTGCCCAAGGTTCCTACGACCCCATTCAGGGACCAAGTGGTGAACCAGCAAGTGCTGCCCCAGGAGGAGGCAGACCTAGCCTTAGCGTTGCTCTGTTCAGTGCGTGATTTATGCATCTATTTGGATCGCATGCAGTGCTTTAGGATGTCTGAGCAGCTCTTTGTCTGCTTTGGTGGATGGCGGAAAGGAGGCACTGTCTCCAAACAGAGGATCGCCCACAAGATAATTGACGCCATAGCTGTTGCCTACTAGGCTCAGCATGTGCTGCCCTCTGCAGGGTTACGAGCCCATTCCACCAGGAGTGTTGCGGCCTCCTGGGCTCTGACCAGACATACATATTCAATTGAGCAGAGGTGTGCAGTTATTTTGGTTGAGGGGCCACATCAACCGTTAAGTAGAACATGGAAGAGAGAAGATAAAAAGGTCTGCATAGTTTTATCTTTTAATCCCAGAAGTAGAAGTGCACTCACACACTCAATGAATGATGCACAGTTTTCTGAAGTGTATTCCGATGGGAGCATTCTAATACATAAAATAAAATATTCAGAAATTACAGATTCTAAAGGCTTATTTTAATGTTGGCCGTGAAGTGGACACATTTTTTTTATTCTCAGAACATTATCAAACTGTTTACACGCTCATGGGTCATGATGTGGGTCTCATCAATGGTTTATTTGGCATTCGGCACACATCTGAATAAAACAGGCTGCATGACACTGATAAATGATTACTGCCAGAGTAACATTTGCATACAGGTGTGAGGAAATTCAGCATATCACAAATAACATAAGAAACGCATTGTTCTCTCAATTGTTTTGTTCATGTGTCCCCTCCATGTGAGTATGATGTGAATATCTATTGGGATTTTACTAAAGTTCATCACTGAAAAGGTTTGCTCACAGACTTGGCACTAAACAGCACACGCGGCATCATAAATGACCATGGAGTGGCTACATCACACTTTTCTTTGAGCCAAATATTGCACTATTGAGCACTTTAAGGTTTTTTCCAAAAAGTACAGAGAGAGAGCGTGCACTTGCATGCATGGCTGCCAGATTGCATAAATTTAGTATGACAAAGTGAAATATTTCCAGTTTCTGCATGTATAAATCTCTGATTGTGGTGTTGCATCTATTATCTGGCAACCTTGAGCATAATAAATGCTTGTGGATGCACGATAGGTCCCAAAGCCAGATAAATGAAAGATCTAATAATACGTTCATGATAAATTGACCAGCGGGCAGCAGTTTGCCCTGGTCTGCAATTGAGGGTGCTCTAAGTTTCATTTAAGCATCCCCGTAGAACCAGGCCTTCTGGGACATTTGGACACCCAAGCAGACTGCAGGGTGAGCACCCTCTGCTGGTCCCCTCTTCCAGCTGTAACCATAGTTTTACACCCAGGAGGTCTTCAATCCATAACTCAAACATAACTTGTGCATCAGTATAAGGTAAGGGGATTTAGTTTATTTAGTGATTAATTTAGTAACCGCTCTGACTGATGTAGAAGTGCTTTGGAGTCTGTAAAAAGTGGCATTCATATGAGTCATTTGTTCCAGAACTACACTAGTAAATCTTTATCTTTTGACTTACTCAAAAGAAGCTGTTCATAGAATTATTTTGTTCGGGAATCAGATTACTCTGGAAGTGTTGTATTTTCCATGCTGTAGATTCAAAAGAAACTGAATCTATCTTTTGTGTAATTCATTAAAAATTGGACTACACAGGACACGCTGCATTTTGCACTGTAGATTCAAAAGAACGGCTCATAAAATTAATTTCTTTGGGAATTAACACTGGTTTTCAGCCTATGAAGAACCAGCTTTTTATGCCCAGCCCTAATTTAAAGTAGAATACAAAAAATTGTATAGCCTAAACTCACATCACTGATGGCCTTCTTGGCCTTCTCCTCAGCATTTCTGGCCTCTTGGACTACATCATCCACCTCACCTTGTACCTGAATCAGATCAGCCTCAAGCTTCTTCTTTGTGTTAATAAGACTTGTATTCTGTTGAACAGAAGCAGATTTCATTCAGTAAGGCTTTTATCTGTCGTGTAATTGCATTTTTCCTGTTTGGTATTGTAAATATTTTTCATACTTGAGAGTGCAGCAGTCCCACACGTTCACTGGCATCAACCAGCTCCTGCTCTGCCACTTTGCGACCCCTCTCTGTTTGATCCAGTGCAGCTCTCAGCTCCTCGATCTCTGCCTGCATCAGATTATTCCTGCGCTCCACCATGGCAACCTGCTCCTTCATGTCCTCCTGTCCTCTGACAGCTTCGTCAAGGTGCAGTTGGGCATCCTGTGATATATTTAGAAAGTTAATTATATTTTATTAGTTAGGTTGTGAGTTGTTCATATTGGGGTGGTTGAGGGTTAGGGTCCAAACATTTTTGTTTGTCATTTTGCAGGAAAAAAACAATGAAACCTTGAGCTGGCCTTGAACGTTCCTGAGCTGTTTCTGGGCCTCAGCAGCCTGGCGGTTGGCATGACTCAGCTGAATCTCCATTTCATTAAGATCTCCCTCCATCTTCTTCTTGACTCTCAGGGCATCATTTCTGCTCCTGACCTCAGAGTCCAGAGTGCTCTGCATGGATTCAATTACTCTTTGGCTGTTCCTCTTGATCTGTTCCATCTCCTCATCCTTCTCAGCAAGCTTCCTGTCAATCTCACCCTTAACTTGATTCAGCTCCAGCTGGACACGAAGAATTTTGGACTCTTCATGCTCCAATGTGCCCTAAAGGAAAAATAACGTTCATCAATTCATTGTAAACTTGAGTCAATGATGTGAATTTGAATGTGTTTAAAACAAAATAACTCTCATAATTACCACAACACAAATTTCAAATGTCAAATTCTTACTGTACCTCGGCCTCTTCCAGTGCAGTCTGGACTTCTGATTTTTCACTCTCCACTGTTTTCTTTGCCTTTTCCAGTTCATGGATGGTCTTTCCGGTCTCTCCAAGCTGCTCCGTTAGGTCGGAAATCTCCTCTAAAATATTGAAACAACAGAATGGTAAAATTATCTGGGGTTTATTTTCGTCATATTCTTCATGGACAAATAAAAGTGGCATTTACGTTGCAAATTCTTGTTCTCCCTCTTCAGGGTCTCCAGCTGGTCAAGAGCTTCTTCATAGGAGTTCTTCATCTTGAAAATCTCAGTGCTGAGAGAACGAGCTTCTTTCTGAGCACCTTCCAGTTCAGCCTGGCTTTCTTCATACTTCTGTTTCCACTCTGCCAGGACCTGTGAATGAAAGAAATGTAGACAACAACGTTAATTGAGTCATTAGTCCATTGACCAGAATTTTTGTAGATGATTCATTCTTGCCTTGTCAAAGTTTCTCTGCTTCTTGTCAAGGTTGGCAGCCAATGCATTTGCCCTCTCTACATCAATCATGAGGTCCTCTACTTCACCCTGCAGTCTCTGTTTGGTCTTTTCCAGAGAGGCACACTTGGAGTTCACAGCCTCAATGGATTCTTCAGCTTCCTGCAGACGTTGGGCCAACTTTTTCCTGTGGATAGATTTATGAAATTATGCTATCTCATTCTAGCAATTGTGAGTTGTTCAATACTTTTTTGCTTTACTTACTTAGATTCCTCAAGCTCCTCAGTGCGCTGGATGGCATCAGTCTCATATTTGGTTCTCCACTGAGCCACCTCACTGTTGGCTTTAGACATTCCACGCTGCAGTTCAGTTTTGGCCTCCTGTTCCTCCTCAAACTGCTCTCTGAGCAAATCACAGTCATGGCGGGCAGACTGAACCGCATGGGCCAAGGCATTCTTGGCCTAAAATTACATATTTAGACATTTACATTAGTTTATAGGTCAGAATTTTCTGGAAAAACATAGATGTAACAATTTTTAGACATTAAAGATGTTGTTATACTTTCACTTCCTCTTCAACAAGTCTCTTGAGTTCCTCGATTTGCTGAATATAAGCCTGTTTTCCTCTGGTCAGCTGAGATACAAGAGCATCTTTCTCTTCCATTTGGCGACTAAATTCACCTGATAGATCGGAATAGCATTAGTCATGTATATTTATTATTAAACAAAGTAACCTATTACTATGAAATACTTACCATTTTCAGTCTGAAGTCTTGCTTTTTGTGCATTAACATCATTCAGTTGACGTAAGTTCTCATCATTCTTGGTTTTTATTTCACTCAGTTGGTCCTCAAGGGTGCGGCACATCTTTTCTAAATTAGCCTATAGAAATGCAAGGATGAGCACAGGTGTCTTTAAGGGGCATTTTGTTTGATGATCTGTAATCTATGTGACTACCTTTGATTTAGCCACAGCCTCCATGTTGCTTGATAAGTCATCAATCTCCATCTTGTATTCACTCTTCTCCTTCTCCAGCTTCTGCTTGACACGCTGGAGGTTGTCGATCTGTTCTCCCAGCTCAGCCACACTGTCTGCCTGCTTCTTCCGGAGAGCTGCTGCTGTAGCTTCATGCTGTAAGGTGGACTCTTCAAGATCACGACGCAACTTCTGGAATTCAGCTTCACGCTTCTTATTCATCTCAATCTGGGCAGAAGTGGCACCACCAGCTTCCTCAAGCCTCTCACTGATCTCTTCAAGTTCCCTGGACAGATCAGCTCTCTGCTTCTCAACTTTAGAACGAGCAGCTCGCTCAGCCTCAATTTCTTCTTCCAGCTCCTCAATTCGGGCCTTATTATTGAAAAACAAATGAAATTACCTTTTTAAAATAGTAACATGTTTTTGTCTAGCAATGCATCTACTTCACATTTGAACCTAGAAAATATATTACCTGAAGTTCTTTGATCTTCTTCTGAAGCTGTGCTCCCATAGACTGTTCATCTTCAATCTTGCTAAGAAGCTGACATATCTCAAAGTCCTTCCTGTTTTGAAAAATTTGTGTTTGGTAAAATTTGCTATTGAAATACCTGGCACAGGAATTCTATCTCAATGATTCTTGCACACATCTAACTTCCACTCACTTTTTGATCTTCTCCTCTGATTGTTGTTTGTCATTCTCCAGGTCCATTATGGACTCCTGTGCCAGTTTCAGATCACCCTCAAGCTTCCTCTTGGCTCTCTCAAGGTCCATACGGAGCTTCTTCTCTTGCTCCAGTGAGCCCTCAAGCTATTGTCATAGAAATCACAGGTGCATTACAATCTTGTATATTCATAAGGTTAGTAAACTCATAGAAAATAACCACAACAATCCTAGATGTTTATTCAGTACTGTGGCTAAATTGGTTCGGAATAAAGCCTCAACACAACCAGATATTACGTCACAGCACAAGAGTAATGACATCATGAATTTCTTTACAGATAAAATTGAAATAATCAGAATTATGGAATTTGCAATCATCTGTCACAGCACCTCAGAAAACAGTGTCTAATAATTTTACTCACGTGCAACTACAATCCTTCTCTGTCATAGGTCATGAAGGGCAAAGAAAACTTATCGAAACATCAAAAGCCACAACATGTTTGTTAGATCCTATACCAACTCAGCTCTTAAAAGAGGTATCTCCTGTAATTTCAGAACCTCTAATTAATATTATTAACTCCTCACTATGCTTAGGACATGTCCCAAGAAACTTTAAAATGGCAGTTATCAAACTGCTTATTAAGAAGCCACAACTTGATCCTGGAGAACTGGCAAATTATAGACCGATTTCAAATCTCCCGTTTATGTCAGAAATACTAGAAAAGGTAGTATCCTCCCAAATATGTTCATTTCTACAGAGACATAGTATATACGAAGAATTTCAGTCAGGATTTAGGCCTCATCACAGTACAGAGACTGCACTTATCAGAGATACAAATGACTTGCTCTTATCATCTGATCGCGGACTAGATTTCTGACTAGATTTCTCTTCTAGTGTTTTTTAACCAAAAAACTCTAAAAATAAGCCACTACAATATAATTTGTCTCTCGATGGATGTACTGTTACATCATCTTCAACAGCGAAGAACTTAGGTGTTATATTTGATACCAATCTGTCCTTTGAAAATCAAATTACCAATGTTTGTAGAACAGCATTCTTCCACCTAAGAAATATTGCTAAATTAAGGCACATGCTCTCTGTTGCTGATGCCGAAAAACTAATTCATGCGTTCATGACCTCAAGACTAGATTATTGTGATGCATTACTGGGAGGATGTCCAGCAAGATCAATAAATAAACTTCAATTGGTTCAAAATGCAGCAGCCAGAGTGTTGACTAGAACTAAGAAATATGATCATATTAGCCCCATTTTATCATCGTTACATTGGCTTACTGTTAAATTCCATATTAATTTAAAAATTCTGATAACTACATACAAAGCTTTGAATGGTCTCCGCAGTACTTAAGTGACCTTCTACCATGCTATATTCCATCACATTCATTATGATCGCAAAATTCTGGCCTGTTAATAGTTCCTAGAATATCAAAATGCACAAAAGGAGAAAGATCCTTTTCATATTTGGCTCCTAAGCTATGGAATAGTCCCCCTATCACTGTTTGAGATGCAGACACACTCCCTCAGTTTAAGTCTAGACTAAAGACTGATCTATTTAGCCAGACATACATCTAATTTATCCTCCAACCCACAATTAGGCTGCTTTAGTTTAGTCTGCTGGAACCAGAAACCAGAAACTTTGATCATGATTTAAGACTCTGCAATAAATTGAATGGCATCTATGCTTATATTATTTTATTTGTTTCCCTGTCTCAACCTTCTATCCCGAGGTCACCAGAACCGACTGGATTCAGCACCATTCCTGCTTCGTGTTGGACTCCACTGCTACGTGTCGCTGTGTGATGATGACTAAATGCAGCCGGTGCCAAACATCACTTCAGTCTATTATGATGGACTTCAGAGGATGAACTGATGCCAATTACAACCATAAGACATGGGATACTTCATATGCCACTGTCTGAACCTTGGATTTAGGATGGACCACACCGAAATTACCGGCCAGGTTGAACTGCGTTTCACATCCCTGATCTCTGCCTGCTTCACCTCGGTCTATTGATGGACTACGATCTTGAAATGGAATTTATAGACTATTCCTTTCCAACAAAAGCCTTCATCAGCCAGTTAACAAGGACAGTTGCATCTATGTGAACTTCTGCAGTTAATCCAGGATGGACTTCAAAGACATTGGTACACAATGTTACAATCTATGTTTAAACACTGACCCTTAACACTTACTTAGTTTAATAATTTTAAACCATGACTTGAACTGTACATAAATCATATTCTCATTATATTCATGATGTTAGCCAGAGGGGAACTGGCCCCCACAGTGAGTCTGGTTTCTCCAAAGAGTTTTGTGTTCCTTGCCACAGTCGCCTTCAGCTTGCTCACTGGGGTTATAAATACAATTATTATTTAATTGCTTATTTTTAAACACGATTAACAATCGTATTTTATCTAATTACACAATGATGATTCATCGACATTAAAGACATTACAGTTTTATCATCTGTTAATGCCTGATATTCTGTAAAGCTGCTTTGAAATGATGTGTGTTGTGAAAGGCGCTATACAAATAAAATTGACTTGGCTTGACTTGGAATACATCAACAGCACAAAGCAATATTCATCTTTTCATCTTTTTGACCTAATTCTGAAGCCAATCATCTTACATCATCCACTTGCTGCTCAAGCTTTGTCTTAGCCTTTGTCAGAGTGTTGACTTTGTCTTCCTCTGCCTGAAGGTCATCAAGAGTCTGCTGATGTGCCTCTTGGAGGGCTTTCTTCTCTTTGGTCAGCTTGGCAATGCTCTCATCCTGAGAGGCCATTTCCTCAGTCAGATTTTTCACCTAAATGAAAATATTGTTCAGAGGTTTCATTAACAAGAGCATGAAGAGTAGGCAGTGTGTGGAATATGTGAATCAAAATTAACCTTATTTTCAGTTGCATGTTTCTCCTTCTCCACTTTTGCTAAGGTGAGCTCCAAGTCATCAATATCTTTCTTCAGCTCAGAGCATTCATCTTCCAGTTTCCTCTTCTTAGCCGTCAGTTCAGCATTGATTTCCTCCTCATCCTCCAGTCTCTCAGTTGTCTCTTTGAGTTTGGCCTCGAGCTGGATCTTGCTTTTGATGAGACCTTCACATCTCTCCTCAGCATCAGAGAGATTTTCAGATTCCTGTTTATTGAGATTAACAAGTTTAATCAGAATGTCTTGATGTTTGTTCTAGCCTATACTGTATATTATACAGGTACATTTGCTTATATGCCTGTAAGGTCCCCATATACTCTACAATAAGAACTGAAATACCTACAGATGCTACTTGCAGTTGAAGGTCATTTTTCTCCTGTAGGAGTGAAACCATTTTCTCCTCAAGCTCCTTCTTTTTGGCCAATGCTTTTGCTAAATCTTCTTTCATCTTCTCAAAGTTCTCCTTCATGGCAGCCATTTCTTTTTCAGTCTCGGCACTCTTCAGAAGAGGCTTGATCTTAAAGTACAGCTTCATCCATGGCCAGTGTTTCACATTCATGAATGAGCGGATGTTGTATTGAATGCTATAAATTGATTCTCTGAATAAAATATATTCACAAAATCTGTCAATACCCATTTTTGTCAGTTGTATTTAAAAAAAATTGTAAGGGCACGATACCTTCTCTCCATCATTTTTACAAACTCTCTCCTCATGAGATATCCACGGCACAAAGCCTGAGTCATGGTAACCAGTTCAGCTAGTTTCTCATCTCTCATCTCTTCAAGGGTACCCAGCAGACCAGCTTTGAAAAAAACCTTGAAGGACATTTAAATGACAGTAGCAGTATAATAATGAAGAAACTGTTATCCTTTATGAAGATTTGTCCTCCATTATTTGATATGTAGCTCACCTTTGTGTGCCCAAACTTGTACTGGGTGTGGTCAACATCAATTGAGCCCAAGAGTTTCTCTGAAGCCTTTTTGTTGTCAATAAACTGTCCCTCAGGGATGACACTGGCATTTAATACTTTGTATCTAGAAGATTTTGGGATCATTTTATGTTTCGACAAGTTAAAAACAGCCAAAGATATTTCATCTTGAGGTGAAGAACAAGGGCCAAATGCATTTGTTTACCTCTGCTTAAAGTCACCATAGAGAATTCTGCTGGGGAAACCCTTTCTGCAAATTCTGATACCCTCTAGCACACCATTACACCTGAGCTGGTGGATAACCAGGAAGTTCTCCATCAGACCTGAAATTGAGATGTTCTTAAGGTTCCAATGACTTTTTAAAAACTGTGATGCATTGAACGTTTCAGGGATCAAGTTTACCTGGAGTCTTGGACTCATTGGGAATCAAGCAGCGCACAAAGTGAGGGTGAGTGCTCCTCAGGTTAGTCATCAGCTTACCCAAGTTCTCCTGTGGGATTGTTATATCACTTTTCCAAATATAGTATATATTTATTTATTACATTTTAGTTCATTACATTTAATCTTTATACCCTAAACAGTGCAGACACAGTCTGGAAGGAACCACCCTTCTTCTTGCCGCCCTTCTTTCCACCACCACCTCCCTCAGCTGTTTAATGTTAAAAAAGATTAAGTTTATTATTATTGACATCCTTCTATTGTGCATTAACCCATTAAAAGTTAAAAATAGTCTTTGCAACAAATATTAACTTGTTGTTCGTGACATGTTCATATAATCCTGAAATTTGTTGAATATGAGTTAAATCTTTGTCTTGCCTTCAGCAGACGCATGAGAGGCATACAGAAATGCCAGCACTTTGAGGGATGACTTCTGGTAGAGTTGCACAACTGAATCATTCAGTGGGTCCTTGTTCTTGTCCAACCAGCCAGAAATGTTGTAGTCAACAGTGCCGGCGTAGTGCACCAGAGAGAAGTGGGCCTCTGCCTTGCCTTTGGCAGGCTTTGGCTTTTGGAAGGCTGCAGTTTTCCCGAGATGCTGATCATGCAGCTTATTTTTAAAGCTTGTGTCCGTGGCCTTGGGGAACATGCACTCCTCTTCAAGGATGGAGAAGATGCCCATTGGCTGTTCAAGAAATATTGACACTCAAGTACAAGCAACATGTACATTTCATTTTGTGTATACTCATTTTATTTTTGCTGAAAGTCCATTATCTTACCTTCTCAATAAGCTCAATGCAGGCAGCCAAATCCATACCAAAGTCAATGAACTCCCAGTCAATGCCTTCTTTCTTGTACTCCTCTTGCTCCAGCACAAACATGTGATGGTTGAAGAACTGTTGCAGTTTCTCATTTGTGAAGTTGATGCAGAGCTGCTCCAAGCTGTTGAACTGATATTTAAACAGAGGCATGTTCTTACTACCCACTATTAGTGTCTTCTTCTGATTCTTAGAGATTAGTAACTGATACGCACATCGAAGATCTCAAATCCAGCAATGTCCAGCACACCAATGAAGAACTGTCTGGGCTGCTTTGTGTCCAACATCTCATTGATACGGATGACCATCCACAGGAACATTTTCTCATAGACAGACTTACAGAGAGCTGAGACAGCATTGTTCACCTGAGAAGTTCAAAAGTGAAGATTGTTCTTTTAGTTTTCAAGAAGAATTTCTCAGAGAAACTTTGAATAGTTATGAGGTAGGTAAGTCTTCACCTGGGGGACCGTCTGTCCTTTGGTCACAAACTCATTTCCAACCTTTACTCTTGGGTAGCACAAAGCTTTCAGCATGTCAGCAGAGTTCAGGCCCATGAGGTAGGCGATTTTATCAGCCACTGAGGAACAACAGTTTTCCAGTCAACTGTCAGCACTGAAATTAAGGTTTTCATGCTGATATGTGGAGTGTCTCTGTCCTAATAGAACATCTTACCCTCAGTGCCATCTGGTTCAGCCTGCTCCTCTCTCTGCTTCTGCTTGAACTTCATGTTGCCATGATGCATCACAGCACCTGTCAGCTTGTAGATGCTTATTTTCTCATCTGCAGTGAAGCCCAGAATATCAATGGCGGTCTGTTTGTTCACACAGAAAATAATAGAGAATTGAGACGAGTTTGTTATACTGTTTCTTGTAATGCTGTGTTCTGTTTTTATGCAAGTATTTGTCTTTATCTCTACTATTCAATAGACTCTGAAGAATAATAATGTGTTTGTACACTTACATCTGTGGCAATGAACTCCTCCACATCATTGATACTCTTGACAGAGATTTCACCCTGGCTGATCATTGGATAGTCATATGGATTGGTGGTGATCAGCAGTGCCTCTGTAAAGAGTTGAATTGCAACATGTAATCAATGTTACAAAACAAAAACAATGGTTTAATAAATACAAAATTCTGTGGGTTTCCCACCAATCAGTTCTGGCTTGTGTCCAGTCATGAGCTGGTAGAAGATGTGGTAGCTCCTCTCAGCAGACAGCTGGAATGTTACTCTTGACTTTTCCAGCAAATCTTTGACAACAGAACATCAACTTTAAGTGACTCATCCACATGTTAGCTCAAAAATAAAGCATGTATCTGTCTCAAAGCAATGCAACTTACAAGTTTCAATATCAGCTGAAGCCAGTTTTCCAGTGGTGCCAAAGTGAATCCTGATGAATTTACCCTAAGAAGATTTGGGACAAAAAATACATAAAATAATATCAGTGTTGAACAGCCAGGTTTGAAAAGAAAACTAAAACTTTATAATGTTCCATCTGATCGGAGCAACTCACGAAACGAGAAGAGTTGTCGTTCCTCACAGTCTTGGCATTACCATAAGCCTCCAGCAGAGGGTTAGCTGCAACAATTTGGTCCTCCAGTGATCCCTAGATGTAATTGTAGAATTATGTTGAGATAAAGCAAACTAACACACTATAATCTATGCAGTTATCTTGAAGAGGTGTTCTCAAACCTGCATTTTTCCAGGCACAGGTTCTGCTTTTTTGCCTCCAGACATTGCACCAACAGTTGCAAAGTACTGAATGACACGTTTTGTGTTTACAGTCTTTCCTGCACCAGATTCTCCACTAGAGGTTCACACAAGATCTTTATTTAACATTTCAATTGAGAATCTAAGTTTTATCTCAACAGAAGAGCATTTACTTACGTAATCAGAACAGACTGGTTCTCACGATCTGTAATAAATTGGGGTGTATAAATGGTCTACAGATTTCCAACATATATAATGAAAGCTTCCCTTTATTCATCATGTGCAACTTGTTCAACAAATCCTCATTTGTTAGCACACTTCTAAAATCCACTTACCAGTGAGCATGAACTGATAGGCGTTGTCAGAGATGGAGAAGATGTGAGGAGGGGCTTCAATCCTCTTTTTGCCTCTGTATCCAGCAACAACTACTGAATCGTACACTGGGAGCCACTTGTATGGATTGACAGTGACGCAGAACAAGCCAGAGTAGGTCTGAAACAGAGATAGATTGTCCAGTTTCACACTTCAGGTTCCACCTCACCCTCTTTCCATGAATGAAAAGTAATTCACTTAGACTTACATAGATCATCCATGCTGCGTAACGTTCTTTGAGATTATACAGCACAGCAGGCTCATTGAGGTGGGTCATCATGGCCATGTCCTCAATTTTGTCAAACTTGGGTGGATTCATGGGGAAGATTTCATCTTCTTTCACTGTGACAGTCTGAAAATCAGTTATCAACATGAATTAAAATGTACACACGTCTCAAAATGAACTTGAACCTCTGAAGACTTTATTGTTTTACTTACTTTCCCACCAATTAGAGTTTTGACTGTGGCTTTGCCACCTTCTCTACTAACAAGAGTACCCTTCAGGTACATCTCATCAGCATCGGTCACAAAGAATGCTGTTTTGGCTTCAAAGGGGGTGTTTTGAGCCTCTATCCTCTCTCTCTCTGGCTTTCGGAGGAAGACGGCCGCCGGGCCAAAACACTCCATTTCACCATCTCCCATGATGACACTTTTCTGTTTGAAACATCAAGTAGGACATGTTGTTAGATAGACAAGCTCTAGTTCTTGAATGCTCATAGCTGTTCTCCAGTATTAAGTAATTTGCAAAATTCTTCAGTCTATATCCAAACCACTAACTTTGTTTGACTCCCAAGGTCAGAAATGTCCAGGGTTTGCTGAATTCTGTTAAATAGTCAGATTTTAATGGTAATCTTGATTATTCGTATTGTTATTATATCAGTTAATTTCAATATAATAGCAATAATATAGAATTTGGCACTGCTCAGTCTTGGCTCACTCACCTTCACTTTGTACCAGATGTCTTTAGAGGAGTCCAAGAGTTCTCCTTTTATAAAGACTGCTGTTCTGTCATCAGTTCTACCTCACTGTATTTGGCCATTATGGGTTGGGTTTTACTGTCTATATATGATTGTGTTGAATTGTTATGTTATTTTTATCCTAATAGGAGACAGTTCCATGTCCAATTAAGACTAACTGATCAAATCTGAATATTGCATGATTTTGTGTCTTCTGGATAAGAATCACTTTATTAGCACTGGCCAAAAAATAAATCAAAACATAAATCAAAATATATATATAATGTAGGAAAAGCAATTATCAATGACTCAATATGTATGCAATACAATATTGTGAAAATAATAATAATTACGATTTTATATTCTTTTTCCCTTATATTATTTTAAGTGTGAGTAGCGGTGAAAGTTAAGCAGAAATGGGCAGTGATTTGAACTGATAGAAGCAGATTGCCACAATAACTGAAAAATATAAGATGAACATAATAAAAATGTCCTGAAATACTTTATCTGCCCACATACATAAGAATCCAAGGCTGTGTTTAATAGATTTGTTATGGCAAGATTGAATATCCCAGATTTTTGGCTCAATGTAAATCAGATTAAACCTCATACGACTTGAGCCGTCCTTCATGGCAGCAGCTGATCTTACTGGCACTTCAGTCATGTGTGGCACGGCCGTGGAGGAGCTGTCAAATGTCACTGGTATACAGTTTCAAGGCACATGCAAGTTTAGTGTATTTATAAATAAGTAATTTCAAACAAGATGGTCAGACTAAACGGTTTGTGTTTTGAGAAGGAATGCAGTCTAAATATATATCCTTGATCATTAATACTCTCTTCATGGATTTTTATGCAGATTCTCTGATATTATAGGAAATATCCAGTTTGTGCTGGTGTTCTGATAATTTAAGCATTTACAGCCTCGTGAATGTCAACCCATAGCCCTCTCAGCATAACTCTAAGATGGCAACCAGGAACGGAAAACATTGTAAATCTGAATCTGTTGGTAGATCAGACCTCGTCTGTGAATGACGATGAATATATATAATAGATATTAAGACACATTGTTGAACTAATCAATCAAAAATGGTTCAGATCATGTAGATTTCCATGTGATCAAGCATTCCCAGTTTGGTGTTTTATCAGCAGTCTGTTCAATATTTCAACAGTGCTTAACTTGTTGTTTGGCATCAGTCCATGATCTTGAGTCTGGATCATCTGTGAGGGAGAGTCCGCATGCTTCTGGTATACAGTTGCAGGACTTCTGCAGGCAAAGCATTTTTATTAATAAGTTGTGTCAAAGAAGCCAGTCCTCTGTGCATGGGTTATGGTTTGTACTTTTTTACATTGCAAGAGTCTGTTTACAGAAGTTACTTGTCTTTTTGTTTTGTGTCTTTGTCGTTTCAGAGTCGTGAGGTCAGTGATGATGGTTATTCATGTCTATCTGTCCTGTCTTTGGAAAAATGCCCTGCTATGGCAATATTATGTGATCTGCTAGTTGCTGCTGTCATATGAAAATGTGATTTGTACATGTTATTATATAAATATGTTTTTGATTTGTGTATTTATGAAATACTACTGAATGATATTTTTCTTCCACTGGTTTTACAGGATCTTTGTCAAATCAATGTCGTTTTATAAATAAAGTGTTTGTTGAACTTTCGTAAAACTTATTTTTTTATGGGATTATGCTTTTTTCTGTGTATTGTAATCTTCAGCCTCTATGTTTTTAACAGACTAGAAATGGACACTTTTACATGAGAAAGAATAGTGTAAGTGATAAGTTTTGACATGAAGAGCTTGAACATGCATTTAATTACAGCAGCAGCTGCACAGGGCCATGTTTTAGCTGTTTTCCATCAGGAAACTGAATCTTATTTGGCAGGAGTGTGAATTGTCACAAAATAGCAAAGGACTTACACAAATGTCCAGAAGACCTTATAAGACGTTGCCATTTTCTCTCCTGCAGCATCACCCTTTACAGCTGTTGCTTGAGGTAAATACACATGTAAATATAGTACATGGCTGTTGCCTTGTCATTTGTCTTCTAGACGTTCTGCAGCATTAAAATTGTGTGTTTACACCCTCGACTGTCCAATCACTGAGCAGGATGGAGTTTGTTTATACACGTGTCAGATCATCCTCAGGGCTTCAGGTAGAGCCGAGACATTCACAATTCAGTTTGTGATGTGAGACGCTTTTGAAGGACATCTCAAACCCAACCCTGGATTGCTGCAAAACTTCCTTCTCACAACTAGTGGGCAGCAGCTGAAAGATCACAGCTTTATCAGAACATTTTCAGGTAATGTAATTAAAGTGATGCTGAATAATAAAAAGACAAAATGTCTCTATCTCACAATCTTGATTTAATAACAATCAAATAAAGTTTGATTGTAAACTTCATGAATTAAAGTTTACTTAATTAATGTAAATCAACATATATTTATAAATGCTTTATTTGCAATATAAATACAGCATGACATGTAATACAAACAAAAATATGTCCCTCATATATTGTCCCAAGCACCTGATCTGTTTATACTATTCACACACACACTTCACAAATAAAACATGTTTTATGTTTGTATTTGTTCGCTCAGTAGTCCGTCTGTCCGTAATGAAAATTAATAGATGCTGCTTGTGTGTTCATGTTCACTGGACCGTCAGCTGGTTTAAACGCCACACATTTATAGCCAGCTGTTGAACACTACCTGTTCCGAACACACTGTCATTGTTTTATTCATCTGTCAGGTATTATACATGTGTAATCAGGTGCCCATTCAGCATCTCACTTCTATTCTTAATAATTGTTCCGTTCACAATGTGACCTGGTAAGTTTATGGTTTGACATTATTTGGGGGAAATTATTGATGTTGTTATATGAAATACAGTCGAAATGTATATATAAATACACATACGTTAAACGGAACAATGGTTTCATTGCATTCATATCACATTTTAAAGAAGGTTCTGTGCATTTATAAACATTCTTAATACCTTATTATTACAACTCTCCTCCATAAATTTGAAACCAGAAATTGTTAAAGTACTCAGTCTTGGTATCACAGGTGAATAACACAATGCACCTTTAATCAACTGAGCCAAGCCCGCAGGAATAGCTTTTAACATATACAATCTCTTTAGTACACGTGATATTGTGCTTACCACAAAAATCATCATAACTGAGGAAATTCCTTTCTCCATCCATAATGTACAATAGACCAGACACCTTTATCCATCCAATCACGGAAAAACACAGATTTTCTATTAATGAGGATACACCTATTATTCCACAAACAGCAACTATGTGGGGAAAATTGTGTTTATATAACATCTTCCAATATAATAATACCTGACTATGGAAAGACAACAGTTTGCATTTTAATGTATGTCTTTCATTACTCCCTTCATCAAGAATGTTCCAAACGGCCATACATGACACGCGAGTGCCCTGCTCCCTCGAGAGTTCTCACTTCAAGGGCTCAGCTCTTCGGAGGGAGTAGGGCATAGGGATGCTCACTTCTGTTTGAATTCGGTATGTGTCTAGAAGGGATCCCTCTCTCGACAATCTTAAGAGATTCTTACACAGTAGTAATGGGTAGTCCAGCTCTTTTGGCTCCCAAAAGGCTCTTAAAAACATATATGTATATTTTAATTTTGTATTTTTCCAAGTCAAACAGTTTGCGATAGTTTGACTATAATTGGTGTTCAAACTATTTTAATTAAATTAAATCATACTCTACCTTAACCACAATGTATTTGTTATGGAGAAAGAATGATATTAAACATTTGCATTTAAAGTATAACTTTTTATTGTATATAAAGTGCATGGAAATCTAACCATTCAAAACGAATACAATCTGAACAGCATAATAGAATATTGTACCACATCAAAGAAAAATAAATAACAATTTGCAAAACTGCAGCATCCCACAAATTAAAATAAATGTAAAAAATAGAAGGATGCTATTACACATGTATTACACAAGTATAACTTTTTTTTTAATGTATATAAACAAAGTGCATAAAAATGTAACAAGTCAAAATGAATACAATCTGAACAACATAATACGTAGGCTCCGCCCTCCCTCACGCATCTTTGGTTGTCACTGAGTGTCTGATTGACAGGAACAACAGGTGAGAACGAATGTGTGTGCGCTTAAGCATTTAGGCCTATATTATTTTATTTCTTTTATCGTTCTTGGAATTAGTTAATTATATTCATTTAAATCTTTTGATTATTCATTTCTTATTTTTATAAATAGATTCGGCTCTTCCTAACGTTCACTTACAAGAGCCGACTCGTTTGCAATCGACCATCACTATTACACAGCGTTCAAGTCGCACCGCAACGAGGAGTGCTCGTAAAAGATTGTTTAAATCGTATGTTTACATGAACAGTCAGTTTTGATGATCAGTTCAAGCTCTAAAATAAATATTTCACATAATAAATGATAACTCTAGGTCTGATACTGTCGGTCATGATATTGTTGGTCACTGGAGAAGTGCATCAGCTCAATTATTGAGGGTCTGACTGGGTGGTCAAGTCCTTATATCAAGTCAACCTTTATTTATAGAGCACATTTAAATCGAATTGATCTTGTTTTAAGGATTTTTAGACATTTTTACTAGGGCTGTCGATTTAATGCGTTAATTCAGTGCAATTAATTTAAAAAGAAATAAATTAACACAATTAATTGCAATGCCCCCGGACCGTAATAATGAAGATTCCTGAGAAATGCTTGTACTAACACCTGTTTACTCCAGCGGGCAGTAAGTGAATCTTCAGCTGTATGAGCAACACACAGTTTATACTCTCTTATATTGAATTATTGTTATATGAGGGACTTTCTCAGCAAATATTGACAAAAAGATTGACAGCCCTAATTTTTACAGGAAAACAATACAACAATTATCATCAAGAATACGATTTTTGCCCTAATATCACAGATATTACTAGAAAAAAAAAAGGATCTAACATAAATTTTCTTGTTATTAAATATGATCGTGTGACATGTGCATGTAAAATGGCTAGAAATAGCATTTTAGCTTAGCGTAAAGCTGATAATTTACACAAGGTTTATTTATATTTCTCCTGCTCCAAACGTACTTCTGTCTGCTCGTATGAATGTAACATCATCAGAAAGTGTTTCACCGCTGTTCAAATGCACTTTGGATCATTTATATGTTTAAATGTTTTCCATCTAAAAAGGACTAAATATTAAATTAAACAAATTACAATAAAATGCAAAGTAATCTCTTCAGTAATCAAACTACTTTGAATGTAACTGTAATCTGATTACCAATTATTTAAATTGTATTTAAACTTATATTTAGTATTTTAAATACGTAATCCTGTTACATGAATTCTGTTACATCCCAACCCTGTGTGTGTAATATATATATATATATATATATATATATATATATATATATATATATATATATATATATATATATATACACATATACACACACACACACACACACACCTCTTTAAATACAGCATCATGTATTTACCCATTTCAATAAAAATACATTTTCAAAGATTTGAAAATGGCTAATGAAGAAGCTGACCTCACATGGAGACTGTTCCAGAGATTAGTATAAACATCTCATCTATTTCCACAGGCAGGAGGTTACATCAATTAAAGGGGGTTCTAACTGCATAAGGTGTAAGTATTAAACAAACACGAGTCTTGATTTGTAAGTGCAAAACATGAATTGTAACACAAACCAATGAGGACATTCATGAAGCATAAAGCATCCTTGTAAATCAAATCAGCAAATTAGATAAGTCACAATAAACATAACTCATAACCATTAAATAAAGCATTGAAACGCTGTTTGTTTGATTGAGATGAACTGGTAAATTAAACACTGTAACACAATAAACAACAGTATGCAAAAAGGGGAATGAAATATAGGCCATCTGTTCAGTATGGAGAGAAAGCAATATATACACAGTCCATAGAGCAAATGACTTATCTGTATGTTTGATGAGGAAAGGAGCAGTCTTTGAAATATCCCAGATTGTGATGATATGATGAAAATTCAAAATCCAAGAAAAAGATTCAATTCAAAATAAGTCATCCAATCAGGCAAGGATGGTGGGAAACTCCTTTCAAAAGACTCTCAGTCCTTAAAAGTGCTTGCTTTTAAAAACCCCTTTACAAATTCCTTTGTGGGCGGTCTGCAAACTGCAAACAAGTATAAATGAACACATTTAGAGACACAAAAAAAAAATTCAATCACAGTTATTTGAAGAAACCATTCATTTAACTTTCAGATGGTGTGTGGAAGCTACAGCATAAGTTTAGCTCTGGCCATGCTTTCCCTTTTCTTCCTCTGTGCTCAAGGAAGCGTTATATAGGCATTTCCCTTCACAAGTGACCTCTAGTGGTCCAGAAGAGAAATTTCTCAATGTGTAACAGGATGACTGTTACATTAGGACCTACCACAGAAATGGCATGATCGCCCTTAGATCTATAGCAGCAATGAGGAACCCTTAATGAAAGCTGATCAGAAGACCTGAGCACTCTGGTGGGGTATTAAGGGAGGAGAAGGTCCTTGATATATTGGGGTATATAAAACCAAGGAGCTTGTCGTGGACTTCAGGAAGAAAGACAGAGAACACAGCCCCATCACCATTAATGGAGCACCGGTGGAGAGAGTCAGCAGCTTCAAGTTCCTCTGAGTCCACATTACTGAGGAACTCACATGGTCCGTCCACACTGAGGCCGTTGTGAAGAAGGCTCACCAGCGCCTCTTCTTCCTGAGACGGCTGAGGAAGTTTGGAATGAACCAACACATCCTCACACGGTTCTACACCAGCACTGTAGAGAGCATCCTGACTGTCTGCATCACCGCCTGGTACGGCAATAGCACCGCCCACAACCGCAAAGTCCTGCAAAGGGTGGTGCTAACTGCCAGAAACATCATCGGAGGTGAGCTTCCCTCCCTCCAGGATATATATAACAGACGGTGTGTGAATAAAGCTCGGAGGATTATCAAAGACTCCAGCCACCCGAGTCATGGGCTGCTCTCACTGCTTCCATCAGGCAGGCGGTATCGCAGCATCAGAACCCGCACCACCCGACTACATGACAGCTTCTTCCCACAAGCAATAAGACTTTTGAACACTTGATCTCTCACAATCAGCAATCAGCACTGCACTTTATTAATCTATATCTCACACTGGACTGTCATAATTATATTCTCCACAATATAACAACTGTATATATATTTTTATATACACTTATTTTTTATTTTTATTGTATGTGTATTCTATATTGTGTGTATTGTTTAATGTACATTGTATATTATTATTGTGTGTAAGTATGTGTACATTTGATATGTAAATTGTGTTGTGTAAATATGTTGTTTATTGTAAAGTGGTTTATGTCTCGTCACTGTCATTACTGCTATGTTGCTCAGAACTGCACACAAGAATTTCACCTGCTGTTGCACTCGTGTACATGGTCATGTGACAATAAAGTGATTTGATTTGATTTTGACTTGCTAATGATCTGTTAATTATAGCTGTCACACTGAAACTGATAGTAATGACAACCTCTTTAGAAAGGCGTGGAGAAAGAATATCCATCTTGTAACTGGAACTTGATCAAATTGTTAAGTACAATCACACCTTCAATCTGCTCAATTCTGTGAGTAAAGAAGTTTAAAAATATTTCACATCTCTCTTGGATGGCATCTAGAAAAGCATTTCTAGTTGGGTTTAAAAAATAATCAGTTATTTTGAACAAAACTTTTGCTCGATTTGCATTATCAGAGATTAATATAGAGAAAAACTTTATTCCTATTTTTTCCTTTACAGATCTCTTATAGTTTGTTAAACACTCCTTTAAAATGTCAAAAGACTTGCGCACAGCTTTTCTGCACTCTTGGCTGTGAAACACTCTTGACTCTCCTTGGCTTGAGCGGAGCGACATTATCAAGAGAAAGCTTCAACCAATCGTTCAGTGTCGAGTCCAGCGGAGACATCGTCTGTGAAATGCATTAGATACAATTCTGAAAACACATTGGCAGTAGACGATTGAATGGATCGGGAGTGACGTAAGGGCTGAGCAAAAGTAGGGAGAGGACTCGTAGATACAGACAGAAACATTATTGAATAATGGTCAGAAATGCCAATAGAGCTCTAAGTTGGACACAGAAAGACCATTCGATAACTCCAGATCTAATGCATGACCCATACTGTGAGTTGGATCAGTGACGTGATGCCCAAAATGTAAAGACTCAGTGAGGGAGATTAATCAGTTACCAGAGGTTTCGATGGACAGCATACGTGAATATTAAAATCCCCAAGAATCAGGAGTCACCACGAGACACCAGTCCAGACAGAACGTCTGAAAGTTGTTGGATGAAGTCCTTATTAAATCTGGAGATCTGTTCACTAGAGCACAGAAAGCAGGAACCAAGACTTCAGTCTTTAATATTTGGACCTCAAAACCTGAATACATGGCCATAGGGAGCATTCTGCATTTAAAAGAGTTTCTAAAAACAGTGGCAATGCCACCTCCTCACCCTGAAGTCCGTGGAGAATTTTAAAGTCACAGCCTGGCAGTGTTAAATCCCCCAGGACCATTTGTTCGCCAGGATTCAGCCAGGTCTCGTGAAGAATAAAAAGTGAGAGTGAGATATAAAAAAGTCATTCAGAATAAAAGACTTGTTCGATATTAATCGTGCATTTATAAGGGCCATCTTAATAGTGGCGATAGGATGTGCCTGAAGCTGAATACCATATTCGGATTAATTTTCGCGTAAAACCTTCCCAAAAACTTCACAAACGCCTCGTTATCCCCAGATTTGTTAGTAAAATGTGTATGTTAGTGAATTCCAAACATTAGTAAATAGTTACTATTTATTTATTTGCATGTTCATTCCCAATTATCTTAATCCATGGCACGCCCATGAAAACACCATATAAGGAAGTCACCAGACTCGCTAGTAAATGTTTTAAACATCAGATCACACTGGCAGGAGGATGTCCAGCACTCTGGTTCAGTTCACCAGCATCATTTGTGAATCCTCTCGGGTAAATCATTACAGTGATGTTAATAGAACATCTGATCTTTGACTGAAACGCTACACAACAATTTGCAGGCTTTTTAAATATAAGCATTAGCGTTGACCATAAATTATCAACGTGATTTACAGATGCCTATAATGAACTATGAAACCTAAATTATAGAGCTCATATCAAATAATTAAAAAAACTGTAGAACTAGTCACGTTAAAGGGCATTCACATTTCAGAGAAAAATCAAGCACTTCTGCTGGAAAAACCATAAGTTAGGGTTGGGGGAAATTTATATTTTGGAAAAATACATTCAAGCAGTGAAGACATGATTCTAAATAAGTATAGGCTCTGATTTAATAAGAAAACAAAGCTTTTTTGTGTGATTTCTTTTTTTAGGTTAATTTCACTAATTTAATTATTAGTTATTTTTGTTATATTACTTTATTTGACTTTTATCAAAGTATAGTCATGACAGTTTGCCTGAAAGAACACAACACGTTCGGATGTCTTATGTACGATGAACATTTTTTGTTCGTAACAATTTGAAAACATGAAAATATCATGAATTCGAGAATTTACATCAGAACGGCTTTACAAACGTTTTACACAACAATTCCTTCTGCTCGTGTTTCACGAATGAGGTGCAACGATCATATTGCCTCTGTATTTTTTAATTGTATTATTAACTGATGTGTTTTGAACTTTTTAGATTTAAAAGAAGATTGTCACCCGTCTTTGACATCTAGTCCTGAGGGAACATGAGCAGTTTGGAGACGGGTCACTTATAGTTTAAAAGAAAATTTGCTTGTTTAGCATGGCTAGAATGTTACACGCTATGATAGTTTAGCATATTAATTGGTTAGCATGCTAACAATACCTTTTAAGGCTATATAGTTAGGCTAATCGTTAGCATCCTAACCAACAGTTGTGTGTGCTGAGTGCTGACTCTAACTCATGTGTGTAGTCAAGTGTTGCCATTGTGTCTCTGTTGTACTGTCTCTATTTCAGGACAAACACACCTGAAACTTTAAATATATTACTGAAAAGGAGAAAGCTTTAAGATGTTGGGTCTCTTTCTGTGTTTCAGGCTCCTGTGGGATCTGATTTTGGGCGCGGCTGATTAAAATCACATGAGCACATGTTCCATCCTGCCCACATTCCTGCAGAACGCTCTAGAACATTGCTAGAAAATGTGAAATGATGGTTATTAAATGAGTTTTTGCTTGCGTGTTAATCTGAAATGAACAGATTATCAACTGTATTGATCACAGTTCAGCTGCTCATTTAATATCAGACTGACCAGCAGCACCATGACATTTACATGTTTAAACATAAATATTTATACTTGAAATTAAATTGTGTCGTTTGGGTTCTGTTATACTCATTTGATCCTTCAGCTTCAGAAATCTTGTGAATGTCGCAGATGATCTGATGAAAAATCATCATGAAAACACGAATGAGTCCAGACAGGAGGGTCGACTGCACTTCCTAATTTGGGTTACTCAACCTGAATGTCAACACATGACCAGCAACAGTTATTACAAAAGCCATCATGAGCGCATCCAGTTGCTGCAAGAAATTAGTCACATAGGAACCCAGAAACAAATCATAGAACACACGACACATGTATCTGTTTCACACATCGGAGTGTCATTAGATGTTTATATTCACCCTAAACATACTACACATGGAAGATAAACAGCACAAGAATCAAACACTGTATTGATCCAGTTTTAAGTCAGCCTGAAATGACTGCATCCTCCGTCTGAATCTAAAAGTTTGAGAGGGTTGTTTTGTGAATAATGTTGTCAAACATGAATTATTTCCACTTCAGATGTCTGTGGTGGGCGGGGTTTTGACTCAGATGGGCGGAGCTTGTACAAGGTTCCTGTAATGTGACAGGCTGTTTCACAGTGTGCACCTGAGACAGGTAAGAGGTAAGTGAACAGAGAATGAATTCAGAAGATTTACACGTCAGTTATCTGGATCTTCTCGTTGTTTCCTCTTTCTGCTGGATTGTGTAACGTGGATGAAGTTTCTCTTCTCTGTTCTCTGCCGGTAATCAACAGACAAACTCCAGCTCCATAAAGTGTGTTTTATTGTGATGTCTGTGTGATTTGTACGTGTTTTATATTTGCATGTGATTTGAGGTGGAAACAAACAGTCTGTTGGTGAGTTTGAAAGTATATATTTGACATTTTGAATGGACGGACAGACAGAAGATGTATTTGATGTGAGAAATCAGTCGATGGAGAAAAAAACAATGTGTTTCATGTGTTTGTGTGTGTCCGCAGGGCAGATCCACAGCGGGTCTAGTCTTGTACTGGGTGAGGTCCGTCAGTAAACCTCATGCCAATATACAGACAACCCTTCAGAAGGACTGAGTACATTTGATTCATTGTTTAGTATCGTTACACAGACCGAATATGCACAACTCCTCTCAGTGTGTTTGAACTGATCTGGATTCATCCTCGCGTCGTGTCCTTCATTCCACCGGAGTCTGTAGAAACAGATCAGATTTCAGTGGCGTGAAGAGCATGACACATGGAATAAACATCTGAACAACACCAGAGTCTTTAACCCCTTCCGTGTCAAAAACATCTTTGAAAGACTTTGAGCTTATGGGTGTTTTCTGTTTTTTAACATCTCACATTTAAATGTGTCACAAACTCCAATATTTAAATATTACCCTTGAATTATAACTAAGGGTTAAACATGACAAAGAGACTAATTAATTTACAGCTGATTACAAAAGTTAATGTATAAAATAAAAAGTCATAATTTAGATAATGTTGGTGTGTTTGTGTTTTTTCTCTCTTGCACCCCCGAGAATCCTGCACATAAACATATAAACATAAGAATCCAATATCCCTCTTCACTAAAGTCACACTTAAATATATGTCAATGCATTAGATAACAAAATGTGTAGTTTATTTCAAAGATATTACAAGCACACATTCCAAACATTTTACGGTTTGAAATAAAATAATAGATCTAGTGTTAATAATGAAGTAGAACATGTTGATAGTTCAGTTCTCAGAAAAGCTCCAGCAGCATTTGAGCACATGACACTTGCTTTCATATTTAGCTATTTTATGCAATGGCATATTCAGCATGTTTACATGAATGATCTTACACTAATTATGCTTAGGTCAACAATGTGTATGGTCATGAAAATGCCTTAAAAGGTTATAAGAGTTTGAGCAAAAGCCAATCGACACACATAGATTTCTGCCCATTACTCATATTTCAGGTTGCGTGAAAACTCTTTTCCCGCCCTTCTCACCAATGTTGCACAAGTGACTGTTTATGTTTTGACATCAAAAGCAAAGAATAACTCAATGATTAGGTTGGACTAACCTAACCCTTTTTTGCATTGTCAGATTTATTTAATAAGTTGATTTTTGGTATTTATCAGTGTAAACTGTGATTTTAGTGAACAATTACTTTTTAGACCCATGGTAGAAATGTATCATATATTATCAAAGACCAAATAATGAGCCCTAAAACAATTCCTACCCTGAAAGTGTGAGATAATAAATACATCATGAAAGTCCTCAAATGGTTCATCACATTAGATGTATCTACAGTTCACGAGACTCAAATCAGTGACTGGACTGCGCTGCGTCAGAGTTCATCTTTTGCTCTTTTCCAAATTTCAGCTGTTTATTCACTTTCTTATTAGAGATGATGATGATGATCGGACTTACAGCAGCATACAGAGATGAGAAGAAGATCCTGAGATCAGAAATCAGCGATGAGCCCAACGTCTGTGGGACTGTGAGCGTGTAAACCCACAACCCGTTATCCACCCCGTAAAACAACACATACAGCATTACCAATGTGACCACTGTGATGGCCGCCCGCCTTTCTGCAGACTGGCCCTGTCTGCCACTGCGTATACCCTTCACCTGATGACTGTGGCGATACAGAAACACCAGAATGATGAGACTGGCTGTCGTCATCAGCGTCATGGGCACCACATCTCTGCCCACCTGAGCTGCGCCATTGGCATCCCGTGACAGTCTGGATGGGAAACTCAGGAAGCAGAACTCCAGGTTGATTCCATTCTGGATGAGTTTGGAGTTGTTGCTGGTGCCTACGGCGAACATGAGGGGCGCTATACTCATGGACGTGTTAATCACCCACAATGCCAGGAAAATGACACCCAAATACTGGGCGACCAGAGCACGGGCAGTGGCCCAGCGTGACCCAGGTGGAGTGATGCTCAGGCACTGATATGTGCTCAACACGAAGGTCAACCAGATGGATAGAGATCTGGATGTGCGGTAGATGAAGATGACGGCTTTGCAGCCAGTGTTGTCAAACACATTATAGATCTCAAACGTGGCGAAAACCTCCAGCAGACAGCGAACGGCCACCACCATGAGGTTAGCAGAAGCCAAGTGAAGTACGATGGCATCCGCGGGTAACAGATGACCTTCATGATATGCCACCATGAGGAAGGCAAAGATGACGGCGCCATTGCCTGGAATGCCCGCTACCGTGAGAGACAGGAAGAGTATTCCACGCGTCCAAAAGTCCGAAGTCATCTCTGCTCTACACAGTTAAAGAATAAATCCTCCTCTAAACTCAATAAAGCACATCTGTCTAGTATCTCAATTCTGAAAACATGGAGATTGTGCACCTTTTCTTGATCTCTCTTGAATGCACAGGTTTCAGATGTTGAGAACTTTAAGTAGGAGCTCCTGCTAGGTTCCTCACAGCAGCTCATGCCACCTCAGCGGTTTTATAGGGTTATTGGGGTTGTTGGGATCTTGATGTTTAGGATGGTCCAGTGATTTCAGATCTCACTATCTAAATGATTTGCACTTGAGTGAGTCCGTCACAGTCACTCATTCATTCATGTGTCACAAACACTCCACCTTCATCACCAAATATGGCTGCAGAAATGAACGGGAAAATCAAAAGAAATTAAGACGCATTTGCAAGACATAAAGTACAAGAAATAAAGTTGCAGTTACAAATGTGAACACATTTGTGTGTGTGTGTGATAGACTAAAGAGGCAACCGTGTACACTACCTCAACTAGAATGCAACACCAAACTGCAGTAAGGTGTTGAGGTGGGCATTTGTAGGGCAGACAGATAACATTTCTCTTTTCTACATTTCTGCAATTCTACAATTTGTCCTTGACGAATCAGTTAATCCCAAAGTATAGTTCAGATTTTACTTGTATGCTAGCATATTCTAGCTCTTACTCAAGCCTTTCAAAGTATACTAAAATTGACCATGTGCATGTACTCCAGCTGCATGCACACTACAACTGCTATGAGATAATGGACTTTTTATCTTCAGGAGTTTAGACCCATAAAGGTGTCTTTATTGTAATACAAATGCAGGTATCTCCTGAACCTCCTCACACATGCGCTCTTGTCATTCACAACTTCTGTTGTTGTTTGTCTCCTGTTGTTTACTGGCGATTACATTGTCTTCTTGCACTACTTTGTGAAACCAACGGCTAGTGGCGTAACTTGGATCTTATCCGTACAGGGGGCGTGCGGTGAGACGTGGCTTTAAAACACTAAAGGTCAATAAAAGAAACTGGTTCTTCAAAAAACATATAAAATTATCTAGTGTATAATTCAGTTCATGCATGAATACAAACCAAAAAATCAACAGAACTCATAAACCACTTCATATCTGATTATATGCTCATATTTGAGTTTATGAGTTTCATAAATCTTCAGGGAACAATAGCATGTGTATTATGAAATATCTCATTCATACAATGAAACAGTTAAATTTTAGACAACACACCAAGAAGCACAAACAGTTCTCGTCTGCTGAGGTGTTTGTGGGGCCGCTGATCTCACAACACATGATGAAGCTCATTTACACCACAACAGAAAACAGACGAGTCCAGACCAGCCCAAACCATCCGCATGTCCCTGAGCTGCTCATTACACAGCGTGTTTAAAGAGACTGAATTAGGTAATGATCTTAATGTTGTCTAATTAACTTATGAAGACTCACAAGGGACAAACGCGCTCGGTAGTAAACACTACACAACACCTGCTACACAGAACAAAAAAAAAAATTATACTTTTATTTAGTCTTTTGTGTTCTTGTGGGTTTTTGGGTTTGTAACAGATCCCAGAGGAACATTAGAGACTATATATACAGAAAGCATAGGTCATGGACAGCAGAAGACCCCTACAAAGACAACATTCCCACAGACGGTCACAGGTGAGTGCATCTTATTAACCACATTCTCACGGCATTACAAAGACCATCACAAATTCTTCAAAAGACCTCAAAAGAAGTCTTGCAGGTTAAAGTGTTAAAAATCTGTGAATCTAGCCTCATTATTCCTTTTGTGTTTAGCAGGAGCGGGTCTATGGACTTATGCATCACGATCAAAGGCGTCTCCTTCCTCCTGCAGGCCGGGCTGGGAATCCTCGCCAACATCATGGTCCTGCTGGCGTACGCGCACATCATGTTGACGGATCCGCACCTGCAGCCAGTGGACATGATCCTGAGCCACCTGACCTTCACCGATCTCATACTGCTGTTAACCCGCTGCATCCCGCAAACCATGACCGTCTTTGGCCTGAAGAATCTACTGGATGACGGCGGCTGTAAGGTCATCATCTACACATACCGTATCGCCAGAGCCCTGTCCGTGTGCATCACCTGCATGCTAAGTGTCTTCCAGGCGGTGACCGTCGCGCCTGCGTCAGGACCGCACCTGTCCAGGTTAAAGGCCAACCTGCCACAGCTCGTTGTTCCCACATTTGTGGTGCTATTGTTTATAAACATGGCCGTGTGTATAGCCGCCCCGTTCTTCTCTGTTGCCCCTCGTAACGGCACCGTCCCCCCATTCACGCTCAACCTGGGCTTCTGTCACGTAAATTTCCGTGATAACCTGTCCTATGTCATTAATGGTGTTGCAGTTTCGGTGCGAGACTTTGCGTTCGTGGGGGTGATGTTGGGCTCTAGTGGCTACATCCTGGTCCTTCTGCACCGCCACAGCAGGAAGGTGCGGGGAATCCGCAGATCGCAGGGCGGCATGAAGGAAACGCGGGCTGCGAAGACGGTGGTGATGCTGGTGGTTCTGTACACTGTGTTTTTTGGCATCGATAACGTGATCTGGATCTACATGCTGACGGTGGCTCAAGTTCCTCCTGTCGTGGCTGATATGAGGGTGTTCTTCTCCTCCTGTTATGCATCTCTCAGTCCGTTCCTCATCATCTCCTCCAATAAGAAGGTCAAAGCGAGGATGGTGTGTGCGGCATCAGACCAGGAGCAGCAGGCAGCGGACAACACAGACTCAAATGTCAAAAATCAATCATAACATGGAGATCTAGCATTTTAATATATTGTAGATGTGACTTTTAAATTATGTTTGATGTATCTCTATTTGAAATGTTTGAGTAATGGATAATTTGATCAACCTTATAAATAAATGTTTGATCATTCTTTGATGACTCTTATTTTGACATGTTGCCTGTCATGTCTCATCTTGTGTGATTGTGTCTGGCTTCAGGCGCGCGCACAGAAACTCAATCTGATAAAAACTGATGGTGAGATCTAATTAAACACATTCTTCTCATTATTAAGACGAAATGCAATCAGTGCTTGTATTAAACTGTACTTAATTGAGAGATTCAATTAAACGCTCCATTGTTGATGATTAAATGAGAAGAGTCATACACTTCCGCTTAAAAGTTTCAAACAGTAAATTAAATTAAAACTTTTAATGAGAGAGATTGGTCCTCTCTATATCTGAAAAAGATTATAAAAGGGAAACTTGATAAAATACTAATAAATATTACAAAATGTAGTCATATTAGTAACTGACACATAATATGTCGATGAATTCACTATTTAAAAAAAAAAAAATTGTATCTCTATTTTTAATCGCATATTGCTTTTAATCGTGGTGTGACAAATTAATTTTCAAAGTATAACGTTTGCATTATTTTACATGATTTTTCTGTAACACTGTTGCAACTGCTGGGAATTTAATGTGAAGTACCCAAATGTAAACATATTTATTCACATATAAACACATTTGTTCCCATAAACACGTATTTACATATGAACACATTTATTCATATATAAACACTTATTTACATATAAACACATTTATTCCAACACATTCTCACACGCAACTCGTCACATATTGACAATTTTGACAGGACCCCTTGGCGTCACATTTTAACGCCCTGGGTATACCTTTGGCGTCATTTTTCGACGCGTTGGGTAGTCTTAACCAAAACCGCATTCAAAGGTGAGTTTAACAACGCTCCACGGCGTGTGCAAGTAAGCAGTTTAAGCGTTTTCTTAGGTACTGGTAACTAGAGCATGCTGGATAACATATTTTTATCGGAGGTTTGTTGATGTTAATAAATATATATAATATGCTACGATTGTGTTCAATTAATCAAAGTTTTTTATATGTTTATTTTTAAAATCCTCTATAGAAATCTATCGGACTACCCAACGCGTCGAAAAATGACGCCAAAGGTATACCCAGAGCGTTAAAATGTGACGCCAAGGGGTCCTGTCAAAATCGTCAATATGTGACGAGTTGGGTGTGAGAATGTGTTGTTTATTCACATACAAACACTTATTTACATATTAACACATATATTCACATATAAACACTTATTTACATATTCACACATTTATTCACATATTAAAACATTTATTCACATAATAAACAGATTTATTCACATATAAACACTTATTTACATATAAACAGATTTATTCACATATAAACACTTATTTACATATTCACACATTTATCCACATATTAGAACATTTATTCACATAATAAACAGATTTATTCACATATACACACTTATTCACATATTACTGTAACATATATTTACATATTAACACATTTGTTCACATATAAACAATTATTTACATATTAACACATTTATCCATATATAATCACTTATTTATA
The DNA here is from genome assembly GCA_032164185.1 of Moxostoma hubbsi. Lineage (NCBI taxonomy): Eukaryota > Metazoa > Chordata > Actinopteri > Cypriniformes > Catostomidae > Moxostoma > Moxostoma hubbsi. The sequence goes on along the minus strand of JAVLUX010000163.1, from coordinate 16,718,182 downwards.
TATAAACACATTTATTCACATATAAACACTTATTTACATATAAACACATATATTAACATATAAACACTTATTTGCATATAAACACATTTAACAACATATAAACAAATATATTCACATATAAAAACTTATTTACATATAAACACATTTATCCACATATAAACACTTATTTACATATTAACACACGTTTTCACATATAAACACTTATTTACATATAAACAGATTTATTCACATATAAACACTTATTTACATATAAACAGATTTATTCACATATAAACACTTATTTACATATAAAAACATTTATTCACATATAAACACTAATTTACATATAAACACATGTATTCACATATAAACACTTATTTACATATTAACACATATATGCATATATAAACACATTTGTTCACATATAAAATCTTATTTAAATATTAACACATTTATCCACATATAAACACTTATTTACATATAAACATATTTGTTCACATATAAACACTAATTTACATATAAACACATATATTCACATATAAACACTTATTTACATATTAACACATATATGCATATATAAACACATTTGTTCACATATAAAATCTTATTTAAATATTAACACATTTATCCACATATAAACACTTATTTACATATAAACATATTTGTTCACATATAAACACTTATTTACATATGAACACATTTATCCACATATAAACACTTATTTACATATAAAAACATATTCACATATAAACACTTATTTACATATAAACACATTTATCCACATATAAACAATTATTTACATATTAACACATATATTCACATATAAACACTTATTTACATATAAACACATATATTCACATATAAACACTTATTTACATATTAACAAATATTTTCACATATAAACACTTATTTACATATAAACACATTTTTTTACATATAAACACATATATTCACATATAAACACTTATTTACATATAAACAGATTAATTCACATATAAACACTTGTTTACATATTAACACATATATGCACATATAAACACATTTGTTCACATATAAAATCTTATTTAAATATTAACACATTTATCCACATATAAACACTTATTTACATATTAACACATATATTCACATATAAACACTTATTTACATATAAACACATATATTTACATATAAATACTTATTTACATATTAACACATATATTCACATATAAACACTTATTTACATATAAACACATTTATACACATATAAACAGATTTGTTCACATATAAACACTTATTTACATATTAACACATTTATCAACATATAAACACTTATTTACATATAAACACATATTCACATATAAACACTTATTTACATATAAACACATTTATCCACATATAAACAATTATTTACATAATAACACATATATTCACATATAAACACTTATTTACATATAAACACATATATTCACATATAAACACTTATTTACATATAAACACATTTATCCATATATAAACAATTATTTACATATAAACACATTTATTCACATATAAACACATTTATCCACATATAAACACTTTACATATTAACACGATTTCACATATAAACACATATTTAAATATAAAAACATACATTCACATATAAACACTTATTTACATATAAACACATATATTCACATATAAACACTTATTTACATATAAACAAATTTATACACATATAAACACATTTACATATAAACACATTTATACTCATATAAACACTTATTTACATATAAACATATTTATACAAATATAAACAATTATTTACATATAAACACATTTATTCACATATAAACACTTATTTATATATTAACACATATATAAATACATTTATTCACATATAAACACTTATTTAAATATTAACACATATTTTCAGATATAAACACTTATTTACATATACACACATACATTCACATATAAACACTTGTTAACATATTAACACATATATTCACATATAAACACTTATTTACATATTAACACATTTATCCACATATAAACACTTATTTACATATAAACACATTTATTCACATATAAACACTTATTTACAAATAAACACATTTATACACATATAAACACATTTATACACATATAAACACTTATTTACATATAAACATATTTTCACTTATACACACTTTACATATAAATACACTTATTCACATATAAACACTTATTTATATATTAACACATATCAAAATACATTTATTCACATATAGGGATATACATTTATTTATATGTGAATATATGTGTTTATATGTAAAAAATGTGTTTATATGTAAATAAGTGTTTATATGTGAATACATCTGTTTATATGTAAATAAATGTTTATATGTGAATATATGTGTTTATATGTAAATAAGTGTTTATATGTGAATAAATGTGTTTATATGTAAATAAGTGTTTATATGTTAATAAGTGTTTATATGTGAATATATGTGTTTATATGTAAATAAGTGTTTTTATGTTAACAAATGTGTTAATATGTAAATAAGTGTTTATATGTGAATAAATGTGTTAATATGTAAATATGTGTTTATAAGTGAATAAATGTGTTAATATGTAAATAATTGTTTATATGTGAATATATGTGTTTATATGTAAATAAGTGTTTATATGTGAACAAATGTGTTAATATATACATAAGTGTTTATATGTGAATATATTTGTTTATATGTGAATATATGTGTTTATATGTAAATAAGTCTTTATATGTGAATATATGTGTTTATATGTAAATAAGTGTTTTTATGTGAACAAATGTGTTAATATGTAAATAAGTGTTTATATGTGAATAAATGTGTTAATATGTAAATATGTGTTTATAAGTGAATAAATGTGTTAATATGTAAATAATTTTTTATATGTGAACAAATGTGTTTATATGTAAATAATTGTTTATATGTGAATATATGTGTTTATATGTAAATAAATGTGTTAATATGTGAATACATGTGTTTATATGTAAATAAGTGTTTATATGTGAATAAATGTGTTTATATGTAAATAATTGTTTATATGTGAATATATGTGTTATTACGTAAATATGTGTTTATAAATGAATAAATGTGTTAATATGTAAATAATTGTTTATATGTGAATATATGTGTTTATATGTAAATAAGTGTTTATATGTGAATATATGTGTTTATATGTAAATAAGTCTTTATATGTGAATATATGTGTTTATATGTAAAAAAGTGTTTATATGTGAACAAATGTGTTAATATGTAAATAAATGTTTATATGTGAATATATGTGTTTATATGTAAATAAGTGTTTATATGTGAATATATTTGTTTATATGTGAATATATGTGTTTATATGTAAATAAGTGTTTATATGTGAATATATGTGTTTAAATGTAAATAATTGTTTATATGTGAATATATGTGTTTATATGTAAATAAGTGTTTATATGTGAACACATGTGTTAATAAATACATAAGTGTTTATATGTGAATATATTTGTTTATATGTGAATATATGTGTTTATATGTAAATAAGTGTTTATATGTGAATATATGTGTTTATATGTAAATAAGTGTTTATATGTGAACAAATGTGTTAATATATACATAAGTGTTTATATGTGAATATATTTGTTTATATGTGAATATATGTGTTTATATGTAAATAAGTCTTTATATGTGAATATATGTGTTTATATGTAAATAAGTGTTTTTATGTGAACAAATGTGTTAATATGTAAATAAGTGTTTATATGTGAATAAATGTGTTAATATGTAAATATGTGTTTATAAGTGAATAAATGTGTTAATATGTAAATAATTGTTTATATGTGAATATATGTGTTTAAATGTAAATAATTGTTTATATGTGAATATATGTGTTTATATGTAAATAAGTGTTTATATGTGAACAAATGTGTTAATATATACATAAGTGTTTATATGTGAATATATTTGTTTATATGTGAATGTATGTTTATATGTAAATAAGTGTTTATATGTGAATATATGTGTTTATATGTAAATAAGTCTTTATATGTGAATATATGTGTTTATATGTAAATAAGTGTTTTTATGTGAACAAATGTGTTAATATGTAAATAAGTGTTTATATGTGAATAAATGTGTTAATATGTAAATAATTTTTTATATGTGAACAAATGTGTTTATATGTAAATAATTGTTTATATGTGAATATATGTGTTTATATGTAAATAAGTGTTTATATGTGAATATATGTGTTTATATGTAAATAAGTGTTTATATGTGAATATATGTGTTTATATGTAAATAAGTGTTTATATGTGAACAAATGTGTTAATATGTAAATAAATGTTTATATGTGAATATATGTGTTTATATGTAAATAAGTGTTTATATGTGAATATATTTGTTTATATGTGAATATATGTGTTTATATGTAAATAAGTGTTTATATGTGAATATATTTGTTTATATGTGAATATATGTGTTTATATGTAAATAAGTGTTTATATGTGAATATATGTGTTTAAATGTAAATAATTGTTTATATGTGAATATATGTGTTTATATGTAAATAAGTGTTTATATGTGAACAAATGTGTTAATATATACATAAGTGTTTATATGTGAATATATTTGTTTATATGTGAATATATGTGTTTATATGTAAATAAGTCTTTATATGTGAATATATGTGTTTATATGTAAATAAGTGTTTTTATGTGAACAAATGTGTTAATATGTAAATAAGTGTTTATATGTGAATAAATGTGTTAATATGTAAATATGTGTTTATAAGTGAATAAATGTGTTAATATGTAAATAATTGTTTATATGTGAATATATGTGTTTATATGTAAATAAGTGTTTATATGTGAACAAATGTGTTAATATATACATACGTGTTTATATGTGAATAAATGTGTTAATATGTAAATAAGTGTTTATATGTGAATATTTTTGTTAATATGTAAATATATGTTTATAAGTGTATAAATGTGTTAATATGTAAATAATTGTTTATATGTGAATATATGTGTTTATATGTAAATAAGTGTTTATATGTGAACAAATGTGTTAATATATACATAAGTGTTTATATGTGAATAAATGTGTTAATATGTAAATAAGTGTTTATATGTGAATATTTGTGTTAATATGTAAATAAGGGTTTATATGTGAATATATGTGTTTATATGTAAATAAGTGTTTATATGTGAATATATTTGTTTATATGTGAATATATGTGTTTATATGTAAATAAGTCTTTATATGTGAATATATGTGTTTATATGTAAATAAGTGTTTTTATGTGAACAAATGTGTTAATATGTAAATAAGTGTTTATATGTGAATAAATGTGTTAATATGTAAATATGTGTTTATAAGTGAATAAATGTGTTAATATGTAAATAATTGTTTATATGTGAATATATGTGTTTATATGTAAATAAGTGTTTATATGTGAACAAATGTGTTAATATATACATAAGTGTTTATATGTGAATATATTTGTTTATATGTGAATATATGTGTTTATATGTAAATAAGTCTTTATATGTGAATATATGTGTTTATATGTAAATAAGTGTTTTTATGTGAACAAATGTGTTAATATGTAAATAAGTGTTTATATGTGAATAAATGTGTTAATATGTAAATATGTGTTTATAAGTGAATAAATGTGTTAATATGTAAATAATTGTTTATATGTGAACAAATGTGTTTATATGTAAATAAGTGTTTATATGTGAACAAATGTGTTAATATATACATAAGTGTTTATATGTGAATATATTTGTTTATATGTGAATATATGTGTTTATATGTAAATAAGTCTTTATATGTGAATATATGTGTTTATATGTAAATAAGTGTTTTTATGTGAACAAATGTGTTAATATGTAAATAAGTGTTTATATGTGAATAAATGTGTTAATATGTAAATATGTGTTTATAAGTGAATAAATGTGTTAATATGTAAATAATTTTTTATATGTGAACAAATGTGTTTATATGTAAATAATTGTTTATATGTGAATATATGTGTTTATATGTAAATAAATGTGTTAATATGTGAATACATGTGTTTATATGTAAATAAGTGTTTATATGTGAATAAATGTGTTTATATGTAAATAATTGTTTATATGTGAATATATGTGTTATTACGTAAATATGTGTTTATAAATGAATAAATGTGTTAATATGTAAATAATTGTTTATATGTGAATATATGTGTTTATATGTAAATAAGTGTTTATATGTGAATATATGTGTTTATATGTAAATAAGTCTTTATATGTGAATATATGTGTTTATATGTAAAAAAGTGTTTATATGTGAACAAATGTGTTAATATGTAAATAAATGTTTATATGTGAATATATGTGTTTATATGTAAATAAGTGTTTATATGTGAATATATTTGTTTATATGTGAATATATGTGTTTATATGTAAATAAGTGTTTATATGTGAATATATGTGTTTAAATGTAAATAATTGTTTATATGTGAATATATGTGTTTATATGTAAATAAGTGTTTATATGTGAACACATGTGTTAATAAATACATAAGTGTTTATATGTGAATATATTTGTTTATATGTGAATATATGTGTTTATATGTAAATAAGTGTTTATATGTGAATATATGTGTTTATATGTAAATAAGTGTTTATATGTGAACAAATGTGTTAATATATACATAAGTGTTTATATGTGAATATATTTGTTTATATGTGAATATATGTGTTTATATGTAAATAAGTCTTTATATGTGAATATATGTGTTTATATGTAAATAAGTGTTTATATGTGAACAAATGTGTTAATATGTAAATAAATGTTTATATGTGAATATATGTGTTTATATGTAAATAAGTGTTTATATGTGAATATATTTGTTTATATGTGAATATATGTGTTTATATGTAAATAAGTGTTTATATGTGAATATATGTGTTTAAATGTAAATAATTGTTTATATGTGAATATATGTGTTTATATGTAAATAAGTGTTTATATGTGAACAAATGTGTTAATATATACATAAGTGTTTATATGTGAATATATTTGTTTATATGTGAATATATGTGTTTATATGTAAATAAGTCTTTATATGTGAATATATGTGTTTATATGTAAATAAGTGTTTTTATGTGAACAAATGTGTTAATATGTAAATAAGTGTTTATATGTGAATAAATGTGTTAATATGTAAATATGTGTTTATAAGTGAATAAATGTGTTAATATGTAAATAATTGTTTATATGTGAATATATGTGTTTATATGTAAATAAGTGTTTATATGTGAACAAATGTGTTAATATATACATACGTGTTTATATGTGAATAAATGTGTTAATATGTAAATAAGTGTTTATATGTGAATATTTTTGTTAATATGTAAATATATGTTTATAAGTGAATAAATGTGTTAATATGTAAATAATTGTTTATATGTGAATATATGTGTTTATATGTAAATAAGTGTTTATATGTGAACAAATGTGTTAATATATACATAAGTGTTTATATGTGAATAAATGTGTTAATATGTAAATAAGTGTTTATATGTGAATATTTGTGTTAATATGTAAATAAGGGTTTATATGTGAATATATGTGTTTATATGTAAATAAGTGTTTATATGTGAATATATTTGTTTATATGTGAATATATGTGTTTATATGTAAATAAGTCTTTATATGTGAATATATGTGTTTATATGTAAATAAGTGTTTTTATGTGAACAAATGTGTTAATATGTAAATAAGTGTTTATATGTGAATAAATGTGTTAATATGTAAATATGTGTTTATAAGTGAATAAATGTGTTAATATGTAAATAATTGTTTATATGTGAATATATGTGTTTATATGTAAATAAGTGTTTATATGTGAACAAATGTGTTAATATATACATAAGTGTTTATATGTGAATATATTTGTTTATATGTGAATATATGTGTTTATATGTAAATAAGTCTTTATATGTGAATATATGTGTTTATATGTAAATAAGTGTTTTTATGTGAACAAATGTGTTAATATGTAAATAAGTGTTTATATGTGAATAAATGTGTTAATATGTAAATATGTGTTTATAAGTGAATAAATGTGTTAATATGTAAATAATTGTTTATATGTGAACAAATGTGTTTATATGTAAATAATTGTTTATATGTGAATATATGTGTTTATATGTAAATAAATGTGTTAATATGTGAATACATGTGTGTATATGTAAATAAGTGTTTATATGTGAATAAATGTGTTTATATGTAAATAAGTGTTTATATGTGAACAAATGTGTTAATATATACATAAGTGTTTATATGTGAATATATTTGTTTATATGTGAATATATGTGTTTATATGTAAATAAGTCTTTATATGTGAATATATGTGTTTATATGTAAATAAGTGTTTTTATGTGAACAAATGTGTTAATATGTAAATAAGTGTTTATATGTGAATAAATGTGTTAATATGTAAATATGTGTTTATAAGTGAATAAATGTGTTAATATGTAAATAATTGTTTATATGTGAATATATGTGTTTAAATGTAAATAATTGTTTATATGTGAATATATGTGTTTATATGTAAATAAGTGTTTATATGTGAACAAATGTGTTAATATATACATAAGTGTTTATATGTGAATATATTTGTTTATATGTGAATGTATGTTTATATGTAAATAAGTGTTTATATGTGAATATATGTGTTTATATGTAAATAAGTCTTTATATGTGAATATATGTGTTTATATGTAAATAAGTGTTTTTATGTGAACAAATGTGTTAATATGTAAATAAGTGTTTATATGTGAATAAATGTGTTAATATGTAAATAATTTTTTATATGTGAACAAATGTGTTTATATGTAAATAATTGTTTATATGTGAATATATGTGTTTATATGTAAATAAGTGTTTATATGTGAATATATGTGTTTATATGTAAATAAGTGTTTATATGTGAATATATGTGTTTATATGTAAATAAGTATTTATATGTGAACAAATGTGTTAATATGTAAATAAATGTTTATATGTGAATATATGTGTTTATATGTAAATAAGTGTTTATATGTGAATATATTTGTTTATATGTGAATATATGTGTTTATATGTAAATAAGTGTTTATATGTGAATATATTTGTTTATATGTGAATATATGTGTTTATATGTAAATAAGTGTTTATATGTGAATATATGTGTTTAAATGTAAATAATTGTTTATATGTGAATATATGTGTTTATATGTAAATAAGTGTTTATATGTGAACAAATGTGTTAATATATACATAAGTGTTTATATGTGAATATATTTGTTTATATGTGAATATATGTGTTTATATGTAAATAAGTCTTTATATGTGAATATATGTGTTTATATGTAAATAAGTGTTTTTATGTGAACAAATGTGTTAATATGTAAATAAGTGTTTATATGTGAATAAATGTGTTAATATGTAAATATGTGTTTATAAGTGAATAAATGTGTTAATATGTAAATAATTGTTTATATGTGAATATATGTGTTTATATGTAAATAAGTGTTTATATGTGAACAAATGTGTTAATATATACATACGTGTTTATATGTGAATAAATGTGTTAATATGTAAATAAGTGTTTATATGTGAATATTTTTGTTAATATGTAAATATATGTTTATAAGTGAATAAATGTGTTAATATGTAAATAATTGTTTATATGTGAATATATGTGTTTATATGTAAATAAGTGTTTATATGTGAACAAATGTGTTAATATATACATAAGTGTTTATATGTGAATAAATGTGTTAATATGTAAATAAGTGTTTATATGTGAATATTTGTGTTAATATGTAAATAAGGGTTTATATGTGAATATATGTGTTTATATGTAAATAAGTGTTTATATGTGAATATATTTGTTTATATGTGAATATATGTGTTTATATGTAAATAAGTCTTTATATGTGAATATATGTGTTTATATGTAAATAAGTGTTTTTATGTGAACAAATGTGTTAATATGTAAATAAGTGTTTATATGTGAATAAATGTGTTAATATGTAAATATGTGTTTATAAGTGAATAAATGTGTTAATATGTAAATAATTGTTTATATGTGAATATATGTGTTTATATGTAAATAAGTGTTTATATGTGAACAAATGTGTTAATATATACATAAGTGTTTATATGTGAATATATTTGTTTATATGTGAATATATGTGTTTATATGTAAATAAGTCTTTATATGTGAATATATGTGTTTATATGTAAATAAGTGTTTTTATGTGAACAAATGTGTTAATATGTAAATAAGTGTTTATATGTGAATAAATGTGTTAATATGTAAATATGTGTTTATAAGTGAATAAATGTGTTAATATGTAAATAATTGTTTATATGTGAACAAATGTGTTTATATGTAAATAATTGTTTATATGTGAATATATGTGTTTATATGTAAATAAATGTGTTAATATGTGAATACATGTGTGTATATGTAAATAAGTGTTTATATGTGAATAAATGTGTTTATATGTAAATAAGTGTTTATATGTGAACAAATGTGTTAATATATACATAAGTGTTTATATGTGAATATATTTGTTTATATGTGAATATATGTGTTTATATGTAAATAAGTCTTTATATGTGAATATATGTGTTTATATGTAAATAAGTGTTTTTATGTGAACAAATGTGTTAATATGTAAATAAGTGTTTATATGTGAATAAATGTGTTAATATGTAAATATGTGTTTATAAGTGAATAAATGTGTTAATATGTAAATAATTGTTTATATGTGAATATATGTGTTTAAATGTAAATAATTGTTTATATGTGAATATATGTGTTTATATGTAAATAAGTGTTTATATGTGAACAAATGTGTTAATATATACATAAGTGTTTATATGTGAATATATTTGTTTATATGTGAATGTATGTTTATATGTAAATAAGTGTTTATATGTGAATATATGTGTTTATATGTAAATAAGTCTTTATATGTGAATATATGTGTTTATATGTAAATAAGTGTTTTTATGTAAACAAATGTGTTAATATGTAAATAAGTGTTTATATGTGAATAAATGTGTTAATATGTAAATAATTTTTTATATGTGAACAAATGTGTTTATATGTAAATAATTGTTTATATGTGAATATATGTGTTTATATGTAAATAAGTGTTTATATGTGAATATATGTGTTTATATGTAAATAAGTGTTTATATGTGAATATATGTGTTTATATGTAAATAAGTGTTTATATGTGAACAAATGTGTTAATATGTAAATAAATGTTTATATGTGAATATATGTGTTTATATGTAAATAAGTGTTTATATGTGAATATATTTGTTTATATGTGAATATATGTGTTTATATGTAAATAAGTGTTTATATGTGAATATATTTGTTTATATGTGAATATATGTGTTTATATGTAAATAAGTGTTTATATGTGAATATATGTGTTTAAATGTAAATAATTGTTTATATGTGAATATATGTGTTTATATGTAAATAAGTGTTTATATGTGAACAAATGTGTTAATATATACATAAGTGTTTATATGTGAATATATTTGTTTATATGTGAATATATGTGTTTATATGTAAATAAGTCTTTATATGTGAATATATGTGTTTATATGTAAATAAGTGTTTTTATGTGAACAAATGTGTTAATATGTAAATAAGTGTTTATATGTGAATAAATGTGTTAATATGTAAATATGTGTTTATAAGTGAATAAATGTGTTAATATGTAAATAATTGTTTATATGTGAATATATGTGTTTATATGTAAATAAGTGTTTATATGTGAACAAATGTGTTAATATATACATACGTGTTTATATGTGAATAAATGTGTTAATATGTAAATAAGTGTTTATATGTGAATATTTTTGTTAATATGTAAATATGTGTTTATAAGTGAATAAATGTGTTAATATGTAAATAATTGTTTATATGTGAATATATGTGTTTATATGTAAATAAGTGTTTATATGTGAACAAATGTGTTAATATATACATAAGTGTTTATATGTGAATAAATGTGTTAATATGTAAATAAGTGTTTATATGTGAATATTTGTGTTAATATGTAAATAAGGGTTTATATGTGAATATATGTGTTTATATGTAAATAAGTGTTTATATGTGAATATATTTGTTTATATGTGAATATATGTGTTTATATGTAAATAAGTCTTTATATGTGAATATATGTGTTTATATGTAAATAAGTGTTTTTATGTGAACAAATGTGTTAATATGTAAATAAGTGTTTATATGTGAATAAATGTGTTAATATGTAAATATGTGTTTATAAGTGAATAAATGTGTTAATATGTAAATAATTGTTTATATGTGAATATATGTGTTTATATGTAAATAAGTGTTTATATGTGAACAAATGTGTTAATATATACATAAGTGTTTATATGTGAATATATTTGTTTATATGTGAATATATGTGTTTATATGTAAATAAGTCTTTATATGTGAATATATGTGTTTATATGTAAATAAGTGTTTTTATGTGAACAAATGTGTTAATATGTAAATAAGTGTTTATATGTGAATAAATGTGTTAATATGTAAATATGTGTTTATAAGTGAATAAATGTGTTAATATGTAAATAATTGTTTATATGTGAACAAATGTGTTTATATGTAAATAATTGTTTATATTTGAATATATGTGTTTATATGTAAATAAATGTGTTAATATGTGAATACATGTGTGTATATGTAAATAAGTGTTTATATGTGAATAAATGTGTTTATATGTAAATAATTGTTTATATGTGAATATATGTGTTATTACGTAAATATGTGTTTATAAATGAATAAATGTGTTAATATGTAAATAATTGTTTATATGTGAATATATGTGTTTATATGTAAATAAGTGTTTATATGTGAATATATGTGTTTATATGTAAATAAGTCTTTATATGTGAATATATGTGTTTATATGTAAATAAGTGTTTATATGTGAACAAATGTGTTAATATGTAAATAAATGTTTATATGTGAATATATGTGTTTATATGTAAATAAGTGTTTATATGTGAATATATTTGTTTATATGTGAATATATGTGTTTATATGTAAATAAGTGTTTATATGTGAATATATGTGTTTAAATGTAAATAATTGTTTATATGTGAATATATGTGTTTATATGTAAATAAGTGTTTATATGTGAACAAATGTGTTAATAAATACATAAGTATTTATATGTGAATATATTTGTTTATATGTGAATATATGTGTTTATATGTAAATAAGTGTTTATATGTGAATATATGTGTTTATATGTAAATAAGTGTTTATGTGAACAAATGTGTTAATATATACATAAGTGTTTATATGTGAATATATTTGTTTATATGTGAATATATGTGTTTATATGTAAATAAGTCTTTATATGTGAATATATGTGTTTATATGTAAATAAGTGTTTTTATGTGAACAAATGTGTTAATATGTAAATAAGTGTTTATATGTGAATAAATGTGTTAATATGTAAATATGTGTTTATAAGTGAATAAATGTGTTAATATGTAAATAATTGTTTATATGTGAATATATGTGTTTATATGTAAATAAGTGTTTATATGTGAACAAATGTGTTAATATATACATACGTGTTTATATGTGAATAAATGTGTTAATATGTAAATAAGTGTTTATATGTGAATATTTTTGTTAATATGTAAATATGTGTTTATAAGTGAATAAATGTGTTAATATATACATAAGTGTTTATATGTGAATAAATGTGTTAATATGTAAATAAGTGTTTATATGTGAATATTTGTGTTAATATGTAAATAAGGGTTTATATGTGAATATATTTGTTTATATGTGAATATATGTTTTTAAATGTAAATAATTGTTTATATGTGAATATATGTGTTTATATGTAAATAAGTGTTTATATGTGAACAAATGTGTTAATATATACATAAGTGTTTATATGTGAATATATTTGTTTATATGTGAATGTATGTTTATATGTAAATAAGTGTTTATATGTGAATATATGTGTTTATATGTAAATAAGTCTTTATATGTGAATATATGTGTTTATATGTAAATAAGTGTTTTTATGTGAACAAATGTGTTAATATGTAAATATGTGTTTATAAGTGAATAAATGTGTTAATATGTAAATAATTTTTTATATGTGAACAAATGTGTTTATATGTAAATAATTGTTTATATGTGAATATATGTGTTTATATGTAAATAAGTGTTTATATGTGAATACATGTGTTTATATGTAAATTAGTGTTTATGTGTGAATAAATGTGTTAAAATGTAAATAAGTGTTTATATGTGAATATATGTGTTTATATGTAAATATGTGTTTATGTGTGAACAAATGTGTTAATATGTAAATAAATGTTTATATGTGAATATATGTGTTTATATGTAAATAAGTGTTTATATGTGAATATATTTGTTTATATGTGAATATATGTGTTTATATGTAAATAAGTGTTTATATGTGAATATATTTGTTTATATGTGAATATATGTGTTTATATGTAAATAAGTGTTTATATGTGAATATATGTGTTTAAATGTAAATAATTGTTTATATGTGAATATATGTGTTTATATGTAAATAAGTGTTTATATGTGAACAAATGTGTTAATAAATACATAAGTGTTTATATGTGAATATATTTGTTTATATGTGAATATATGTGTTTATATGTAAATAAGTGTTTATATGTGAATATATGTGTTTATATGTAAATAAGTGTTTATGTGAACAAATGTGTTAATATATACATAAGTGTTTATATGTGAATATATTTGTTTATATGTGAATATATGTGTTTATATGTAAATAAGTCTTTATATGTGAATATATGTGTTTATATGTAAATAAGAGTTTTTATGTGAACAAATGTGTTAATATGTAAATAAGTGTTTATATGTGAATAAATGTGTTAATATGTAAATATGTGTTTATAAGTGAATAAATGTGTTAATATGTAAATAATTGTTTATATGTGAATATATGTGTTTATATGTAAATAAGTGTTTATATGTGAACAAATGTGTTAATATATACATACGTGTTTATATGTGAATAAATGTGTTAATATGTAAATAAGTGTTTATATGTGAATATTTTTGTTAATATGTAAATATGTGTTTATAAGTGAATAAATGTGTTAATATATACATAAGTGTTTATATGTGAATAAATGTGTTAATATGTAAATAAGTGTTTATATGTGAATATTTGTGTTAATATGTAAATAAGGGTTTATATGTGAATATATTTGTTTATATGTGAATATATGTTTTTAAATGTAAATAATTGTTTATATGTGAATATATGTGTTTATATGTAAATAAGTGTTTATATGTGAACAAATGTGTTAATATATACATAAGTGTTTATATGTGAATATATTTGTTTATATGTGAATGTATGTTTATATGTAAATAAGTGTTTATATGTGAATATATGTGTTTATATGTAAATAAGTCTTTATATGTGAATATATGTGTTTATATGTAAATAAGTGTTTTTATGTGAACAAATGTGTTAATATGTAAATATGTGTTTATAAGTGAATAAATGTGTTAATATGTAAATAATTTTTTATATGTGAACAAATGTGTTTATATGTAAATAATTGTTTATATGTGAATATATGTGTTTATATGTAAATAAGTGTTTATATGTGAATACATGTGTTTATATGTAAATTAGTGTTTATGTGTGAATAAATGTGTTAAAATGTAAATAAGTGTTTATATGTGAATATATGTGTTTATATGTAAATATGTGTTTATGTGTGAACAAATGTGTTAATATGTAAATAAATGTTTATATGTGAATATATGTGTTTATATGTAAATAAGTGTTTATATGTGAATTATTTTGTTTATATGTGAATATATGTGTTTATATGTAAATAAGTGTTTATATGTGAATATATGTGTTTAAATGTAAATAATTGTTTAAATGTGAATATATGTGTTTATATGTAAATAAGTGTTTATATGTGAACAAATGTGTTAATATATACATAAGTGTTTATATGTGAATATATTTGTTTATATGTGAATATATGTGTTTATATGTAAATAAGTCTTTATATGTGAATATATGTGTTTATATGTAAATAAGTGTTTTTATGTGAACAAATGTGTTAATATGTAAATAAGTGTTTATATGTGAATAAATGTGTTAATATGTATATATGTGTTTATAAGTGAATAAATGTGTTAATATGTAAATATGTGTTTATAAGTGAATAAATGTGTTAATATGTAAATAATTGTTTATATGTGAACAAATGTGTTTATATGTAAATAATTGTTTATATGTGAATATATGTGTTTATATGTAAATAAATGTGTTAATATGTGAATACATGTGTGTATATGTAAATAAGTGTTTATATGTGAATAAATGTGTTTATATGTAAATAAGTGTTTATATGTGAACAAATGTGTTAATATATACATAAGTGTTTATATGTGAATATATTTGTTTATATGTGAATATATGTGTTTATATGTAAATAAGTCTTTATATGTGAATATATGTGTTTATATGTAAATAAGTGTTTTTATGTGAACAAATGTGTTAATATGTAAATAAGTGTTTATATGTGAATAAATGTGTTAATATGTAAATATGTGTTTATAAGTGAATAAATGTGTTAATATGTAAATAATTGTTTATATGTGAATATATGTGTTTAAATGTAAATAATTGTTTATATGTGAATATATGTGTTTATATGTAAATAAGTGTTTATATGTGAACAAATGTGTTAATATATACATAAGTGTTTATATGTGAATATATTTGTTTATATGTGAATGTATGTTTATATGTAAATAAGTGTTTATATGTGAATATATGTGTTTATATGTAAATAAGTCTTTATATGTGAATATATGTGTTTATATGTAAATAAGTGTTTTTATGTGAACAAATGTGTTAATATGTAAATAAGTGTTTATATGTGAATAAATGTGTTAATATGTAAATAATTTTTTATATGTGAACAAATGTGTTTATATGTAAATAATTGTTTATATGTGAATATATGTGTTTATATGTAAATAAGTGTTTATATGTGAATATATGTGTTTATATGTAAATAAGTGTTTATATGTGAATATATGTGTTTATATGTAAATAAGTATTTATATGTGAACAAATGTGTTAATATGTAAATAAATGTTTATATGTGAATATATGTGTTTATATGTAAATAAGTGTTTATATGTGAATATATTTGTTTATATGTGAATATATGTGTTTATATGTAAATAAGTGTTTATATGTGAATATATTTGTTTATATGTGAATATATGTGTTTATATGTAAATAAGTGTTTATATGTGAATATATGTGTTTAAATGTAAATAATTGTTTATATGTGAATATATGTGTTTATATGTAAATAAGTGTTTATATGTGAACAAATGTGTTAATATATACATAAGTGTTTATATGTGAATATATTTGTTTATATGTGAATATATGTGTTTATATGTAAATAAGTCTTTATATGTGAATATATGTGTTTATATGTAAATAAGTGTTTTTATGTGAACAAATGTGTTAATATGTAAATAAGTGTTTATATGTGAATAAATGTGTTAATATGTAAATATGTGTTTATAAGTGAATAAATGTGTTAATATGTAAATAATTGTTTATATGTGAATATATGTGTTTATATGTAAATAAGTGTTTATATGTGAACAAATGTGTTAATATATACATACGTGTTTATATGTGAATAAATGTGTTAATATGTAAATAAGTGTTTATATGTGAATATTTTTGTTAATATGTAAATATATGTTTATAAGTGAATAAATGTGTTAATATGTAAATAATTGTTTATATGTGAATATATGTGTTTATATGTAAATAAGTGTTTATATGTGAACAAATGTGTTAATATATACATAAGTGTTTATATGTGAATAAATGTGTTAATATGTAAATAAGTGTTTATATGTGAATATTTGTGTTAATATGTAAATAAGGGTTTATATGTGAATATATGTGTTTATATGTAAATAAGTGTTTATATGTGAATATATTTGTTTATATGTGAATATATGTGTTTATATGTAAATAAGTCTTTATATGTGAATATATGTGTTTATATGTAAATAAGTGTTTTTATGTGAACAAATGTGTTAATATGTAAATAAGTGTTTATATGTGAATAAATGTGTTAATATGTAAATATGTGTTTATAAGTGAATAAATGTGTTAATATGTAAATAATTGTTTATATGTGAATATATGTGTTTATATGTAAATAAGTGTTTATATGTGAACAAATGTGTTAATATATACATAAGTGTTTATATGTGAATATATTTGTTTATATGTGAATATATGTGTTTATATGTAAATAAGTCTTTATATGTGAATATATGTGTTTATATGTAAATAAGTGTTTTTATGTGAACAAATGTGTTAATATGTAAATAAGTGTTTATATGTGAATAAATGTGTTAATATGTAAATATGTGTTTATAAGTGAATAAATGTGTTAATATGTAAATAATTGTTTATATGTGAACAAATGTGTTTATATGTAAATAATTGTTTATATGTGAATATATGTGTTTATATGTAAATAAATGTGTTAATATGTGAATACATGTGTGTATATGTAAATAAGTGTTTATATGTGAATAAATGTGTTTATATGTAAATAAGTGTTTATATGTGAACAAATGTGTTAATATATACATAAGTGTTTATATGTGAATATATTTGTTTATATGTGAATATATGTGTTTATATGTAAATAAGTCTTTATATGTGAATATATGTGTTTATATGTAAATAAGTGTTTTTATGTGAACAAATGTGTTAATATGTAAATAAGTGTTTATATGTGAATAAATGTGTTAATATGTAAATATGTGTTTATAAGTGAATAAATGTGTTAATATGTAAATAATTGTTTATATGTGAATATATGTGTTTAAATGTAAATAATTGTTTATATGTGAATATATGTGTTTATATGTAAATAAGTGTTTATATGTGAACAAATGTGTTAATATATACATAAGTGTTTATATGTGAATATATTTGTTTATATGTGAATGTATGTTTATATGTAAATAAGTGTTTATATGTGAATATATGTGTTTATATGTAAATAAGTCTTTATATGTGAATATATGTGTTTATATGTAAATAAGTGTTTTTATGTAAACAAATGTGTTAATATGTAAATAAGTGTTTATATGTGAATAAATGTGTTAATATGTAAATAATTTTTTATATGTGAACAAATGTGTTTATATGTAAATAATTGTTTATATGTGAATATATGTGTTTATATGTAAATAAGTGTTTATATGTGAATATATGTGTTTATATGTAAATAAGTGTTTATATGTGAATATATGTGTTTATATGTAAATAAGTGTTTATATGTGAACAAATGTGTTAATATGTAAATAAATGTTTATATGTGAATATATGTGTTTATATGTAAATAAGTGTTTATATGTGAATATATTTGTTTATATGTGAATATATGTGTTTATATGTAAATAAGTGTTTATATGTGAATATATTTGTTTATATGTGAATATATGTGTTTATATGTAAATAAGTGTTTATATGTGAATATATGTGTTTAAATGTAAATAATTGTTTATATGTGAATATATGTGTTTATATGTAAATAAGTGTTTATATGTGAACAAATGTGTTAATATATACATAAGTGTTTATATGTGAATATATTTGTTTATATGTGAATATATGTGTTTATATGTAAATAAGTCTTTATATGTGAATATATGTGTTTATATGTAAATAAGTGTTTTTATGTGAACAAATGTGTTAATATGTAAATAAGTGTTTATATGTGAATAAATGTGTTAATATGTAAATATGTGTTTATAAGTGAATAAATGTGTTAATATGTAAATAATTGTTTATATGTGAATATATGTGTTTATATGTAAATAAGTGTTTATATGTGAACAAATGTGTTAATATATACATACGTGTTTATATGTGAATAAATGTGTTAATATGTAAATAAGTGTTTATATGTGAATATTTTTGTTAATATGTAAATATGTGTTTATAAGTGAATAAATGTGTTAATATGTAAATAATTGTTTATATGTGAATATATGTGTTTATATGTAAATAAGTGTTTATATGTGAACAAATGTGTTAATATATACATAAGTGTTTATATGTGAATAAATGTGTTAATATGTAAATAAATGTTTATATGTGAATATTTGTGTTAATATGTAAATAAGGGTTTATATGTGAATATATGTGTTTATATGTAAATAAGTGTTTATATGTGAATATATTTGTTTATATGTGAATATATGTGTTTATATGTAAATAAGTCTTTATATGTGAATATATGTGTTTATATGTAAATAAGTGTTTTTATGTGAACAAATGTGTTAATATGTAAATAAGTGTTTATATGTGAATAAATGTGTTAATATGTAAATATGTGTTTATAAGTGAATAAATGTGTTAATATGTAAATAATTGTTTATATGTGAATATATGTGTTTATATGTAAATAAGTGTTTATATGTGAACAAATGTGTTAATATATACATAAGTGTTTATATGTGAATATATTTGTTTATATGTGAATATATGTGTTTATATGTAAATAAGTCTTTATATGTGAATATATGTGTTTATATGTAAATAAGTGTTTTTATGTGAACAAATGTGTTAATATGTAAATAAGTGTTTATATGTGAATAAATGTGTTAATATGTAAATATGTGTTTATAAGTGAATAAATGTGTTAATATGTAAATAATTGTTTATATGTGAACAAATGTGTTTATATGTAAATAATTGTTTATATGTGAATATATGTGTTTATATGTAAATAAATGTGTTAATATGTGAATACATGTGTGTATATGTAAATAAGTGTTTATATGTGAATAAATGTGTTTATATGTAAATAATTGTTTATATGTGAATATATGTGTTATTACGTAAATATGTGTTTATAAATGAATAAATGTGTTAATATGTAAATAATTGTTTATATGTGAATATATGTGTTTATATGTAAATAAGTGTTTATATGTGAATATATGTGTTTATATGTAAATAAGTCTTTATATGTGAATATATGTGCTTATATGTAAATAAGTGTTTATATGTGAACAAATGTGTTAATATGTAAATAAATGTTTATATGTGAATATATGTGTTTATATGTAAATAAGTGTTTATATGTGAATATATTTGTTTATATGTGAATATATGTGTTTATATGTAAATAAGTGTTTATATGTGAATATATGTGTTTAAATGTAAATAATTGTTTATATGTGAATATATGTGTTTATATGTAAATAAGTGTTTATATGTGAACAAATGTGTTAATAAATACATAAGTGTTTATATGTGAATATATTTGTTTATATGTGAATATATGTGTTTATATGTAAATAAGTGTTTATATGTGAATATATGTGTTTATATGTAAATAAGTGTTTATGTGAACAAATGTGTTAATATATACATAAGTGTTTATATGTGAATATATTTGTTTATATGTGAATATATGTGTTTATATGTAAATAAGTCTTTATATGTGAATATATGTGTTTATATGTAAATAAGAGTTTTTATGTGAACAAATGTGTTAATATGTAAATAAGTGTTTATATGTGAATAAATGTGTTAATATGTAAATATGTGTTTATAAGTGAATAAATGTGTTAATATGTAAATAATTGTTTATATGTGAATATATGTGTTTATATGTAAATAAGTGTTTATATGTGAACAAATGTGTTAATATATACATACGTGTTTATATGTGAATAAATGTGTTAATATGTAAATAAGTGTTTATATGTGAATATTTTTGTTAATATGTAAATATGTGTTTATAAGTGAATAAATGTGTTAATATATACATAAGTGTTTATATGTGAATAAATGTGTTAATATGTAAATAAGTGTTTATATGTGAATATTTGTGTTAATATGTAAATAAGGGTTTATATGTGAATATATTTGTTTATATGTGAATATATGTTTTTAAATGTAAATAATTGTTTATATGTGAATATATGTGTTTATATGTAAATAAGTGTTTATATGTGAACAAATGTGTTAATATATACATAAGTGTTTATATGTGAATATATTTGTTTATATGTGAATGTATGTTTATATGTAAATAAGTGTTTATATGTGAATATATGTGTTTATATGTAAATAAGTCTTTATATGTGAATATATGTGTTTATATGTAAATAAGTGTTTTTATGTGAACAAATGTGTTAATATGTAAATATGTGTTTATAAGTGAATAAATGTGTTAATATGTAAATAATTTTTTATATGTGAACAAATGTGTTTATATGTAAATAATTGTTTATATGTGAATATATGTGTTTATATGTAAATAAGTGTTTATATGTGAATACATGTGTTTATATGTAAATTAGTGTTTATGTGTGAATAAATGTGTTAAAATGTAAATAAGTGTTTATATGTGAATATATGTGTTTATATGTAAATATGTGTTTATGTGTGAACAAATGTGTTAATATGTAAATAAATGTTTATATGTGAATATATGTGTTTATATGTAAATAAGTGTTTATATGTGAATTATTTTGTTTATATGTGAATATATGTGTTTATATGTAAATAAGTGTTTATATGTGAATATATGTGTTTAAATGTAAATAATTGTTTAAATGTGAATATATGTGTTTATATGTAAATAAGTGTTTATATGTGAACAAATGTGTTAATATATACATAAGTGTTTATATGTGAATATATTTGTTTATATGTGAATATATGTGTTTATATGTAAATAAGTCTTTATATGTGAATATATGTGTTTATATGTAAATAAGTGTTTTTATGTGAACAAATGTGTTAATATGTAAATAAGTGTTTATATGTGAATAAATGTGTTAATATGTATATATGTGTTTATAAGTGAATAAATGTGTTAATATGTAAATATGTGTTTATAAGTGAATAAATGTGTTAATATGTAAATAATTGTTTATATGTGAACAAATGTGTTTATATGTAAATAATTGTTTATATGTGAATATATGTGTTTATATGTAAATAAATGTGTTAATATGTGAATACATGTGTGTATATGTAAATAAGTGTTTATATGTGAATAAATGTGTTTATATGTAAATAAGTGTTTATATGTGAACAAATGTGTTAATATATACATAAGTGTTTATATGTGAATATATTTGTTTATATGTGAATATATGTGTTTATATGTAAATAAGTCTTTATATGTGAATATATGTGTTTATATGTAAATAAGTGTTTTTATGTGAACAAATGTGTTAATATGTAAATAAGTGTTTATATGTGAATAAATGTGTTAATATGTAAATATGTGTTTATAAGTGAATAAATGTGTTAATATGTAAATAATTGTTTATATGTGAATATATGTGTTTAAATGTAAATAATTGTTTATATGTGAATATATGTGTTTATATGTAAATAAGTGTTTATATGTGAACAAATGTGTTAATATGTAAATAAGTGTTTATATGTGAATAAATGTGTTAATATGTAAATAATTTTTTATATGTGAACAAATGTGTTTATATGTAAATAATTGTTTATATGTGAATATATGTGTTTATATGTAAATAAGTGTTTATATGTGAATATATGTGTTTATATGTAAATAAGTGTTTATATGTGAATATATGTGTTTATATGTAAATAAGTGTTTATATGTGAACAAATGTGTTAATATGTAAATAAATGTTTATATGTGAATATATGTGTTTATATGTAAATAAGTGTTTATATGTGAATATATTTGTTTATATGTGAATATATGTGTTTATATGTAAATAAGTGTTTATATGTGAATATATTTGTTTATATGTGAATATATGTGTTTATATGTAAATAAGTGTTTATATGTGAATATATGTGTTTAAATGTAAATAATTGTTTATATGTGAATATATGTGTTTATATGTAAATAAGTGTTTATATGTGAACAAATGTGTTAATATATACATAAGTGTTTATATGTGAATATATTTGTTTATATGTGAATATATGTGTTTATATGTAAATAAGTCTTTATATGTGAATATATGTGTTTATATGTAAATAAGTGTTTTTATGTGAACAAATGTGTTAATATGTAAATAAGTGTTTATATGTGAATAAATGTGTTAATATGTAAATATGTGTTTATAAGTGAATAAATGTGTTAATATGTAAATAATTGTTTATATGTGAATATATGTGTTTATATGTAAATAAGTGTTTATATGTGAACAAATGTGTTAATATATACATACGTGTTTATATGTGAATAAATGTGTTAATATGTAAATAAGTGTTTATATGTGAATATTTTTGTTAATATGTAAATATATGTTTATAAGTGAATAAATGTGTTAATATGTAAATAATTGTTTATATGTGAATATATGTGTTTATATGTAAATAAGTGTTTATATGTGAACAAATGTGTTAATATATACATAAGTGTTTATATGTGAATAAATGTGTTAATATGTAAATAAGTGTTTATATGTGAATATTTGTGTTAATATGTAAATAAGGGTTTATATGTGAATATATGTGTTTATATGTAAATAAGTGTTTATATGTGAATATATTTGTTTATATGTGAATATATGTGTTTATATGTAAATAAGTCTTTATATGTGAATATATGTGTTTATATGTAAATAAGTGTTTTTATGTGAACAAATGTGTTAATATGTAAATAAGTGTTTATATGTGAATAAATGTGTTAATATGTAAATATGTGTTTATAAGTGAATAAATGTGTTAATATGTAAATAATTGTTTATATGTGAATATATGTGTTTATATGTAAATAAGTGTTTATATGTGAACAAATGTGTTAATATATACATAAGTGTTTATATGTGAATATATTTGTTTATATGTGAATATATGTGTTTATATGTAAATAAGTCTTTATATGTGAATATATGTGTTTATATGTAAATAAGTGTTTTTATGTGAACAAATGTGTTAATATGTAAATAAGTGTTTATATGTGAATAAATGTGTTAATATGTAAATATGTGTTTATAAGTGAATAAATGTGTTAATATGTAAATAATTGTTTATATGTGAACAAATGTGTTTATATGTAAATAATTGTATATATGTGAATATATGTGTTTATATGTAAATAAATGTGTTAATATGTGAATACATGTGTGTATATGTAAATAAGTGTTTATATGTGAATAAATGTGTTTATATGTAAATAAGTGTTTATATGTGAACAAATGTGTTAATATATACATAAGTGTTTATATGTGAATATATTTGTTTATATGTGAATATATGTGTTTATATGTAAATAAGTCTTTATATGTGAATATATGTGTTTATATGTAAATAAGTGTTTTTATGTGAACAAATGTGTTAATATGTAAATAAGTGTTTATATGTGAATAAATGTGTTAATATGTAAATATGTGTTTATAAGTGAATAAATGTGTTAATATGTAAATAATTGTTTATATGTGAATATATGTGTTTAAATGTAAATAATTGTTTATATGTGAATATATGTGTTTATATGTAAATAAGTGTTTATATGTGAACAAATGTGTTAATATATACATAAGTGTTTATATGTGAATATATTTGTTTATATGTGAATGTATGTTTATATGTAAATAAGTGTTTATATGTGAATATATGTGTTTATATGTAAATAAGTCTTTATATGTGAATATATGTGTTTATATGTAAATAAGTGTTTTTATGTGAACAAATGTGTTAATATGTAAATAAGTGTTTATATGTGAATAAATGTGTTAATATGTAAATAATTTTTTATATGTGAACAAATGTGTTTATATGTAAATAATTGTTTATATGTGAATATATGTGTTTATATGTAAATAAGTGTTTATATGTGAATATATGTGTTTATATGTAAATAAGTGTTTATATGTGAATATATGTGTTTATATGTAAATAAGTGTTTATATGTGAACAAATGTTTTAATATGTAAATAAATGTTTATATGTGAATATATGTGTTTATATGTAAATAAGTGTTTATATGTGAATATATTTGTTTATATGTGAATATATGTGTTTATATGTAAATAAGTGTTTATATGTGAATATATTTGTTTATATGTGAATATATGTGTTTATATGTAAATAAGTGTTTATATGTGAATATATGTGTTTAAATGTAAATAATTGTTTATATGTGAATATATGTGTTTATATGTAAATAAGTGTTTATATGTGAACAAATGTGTTAATATATACATAAGTGTTTATATGTGAATATATTTGTTTATATGTGAATATATGTGTTTATATGTAAATAAGTCTTTATATGTGAATATATGTGTTTATATGTAAATAAGTGTTTTTATGTGAACAAATGTGTTAATATGTAAATAAGTGTTTATATGTGAATAAATGTGTTAATATGTAAATATGTGTTTATAAGTGAATAAATGTGTTAATATGTAAATAATTGTTTATATGTGAATATATGTGTTTATATGTAAATAAGTGTTTATATGTGAACAAATGTGTTAATATATACATACGTGTTTATATGTGAATAAATGTGTTAATATGTAAATAAGTGTTTATATGTGAATATTTTTGTTTATATGTGAATATATGTGTTTATATGTAAATAAGTGTTTATATGTGAATATATTTGTTTATATGTGAATATATGTGTTTATATGTAAATAAGTGTTTATATGTGAATATATGTGTTTAAATGTAAATAATTGTTTATATGTGAATATATGTGTTTATATGTAAATAAGTGTTTATATGTGAACAAATGTGTTAATATATACATAAGTGTTTATATGTGAATATATTTGTTTATATGTGAATATATGTGTTTATATGTAAATAAGTCTTTATATGTGAATATATGTGTTTATATGTAAATAAGTGTTTTTATGTGAACAAATGTGTTAATATGTAAATAAGTGTTTATATGTGAATAAATGTGTTAATATGTAAATATGTGTTTATAAGTGAATAAATGTGTTAATATGTAAATAATTGTTTATATGTGAATATATGTGTTTATATGTAAATAAGTGTTTATATGTGAACAAATGTGTTAATATATACATACGTGTTTATATGTGAATAAATGTGTTAATATGTAAATAAGTGTTTATATGTGAATATATGTGTTTATATGTAAATAAGTCTTTATATGTGAATATATGTGTTTATATGTAAATAAGTGTTTTTATGTGAACAAATGTGTTAATATGTAAATAAGTGTTTATATGTGAATAAATGTGTTAATATGTAAATATGTGTTTATAAGTGAATAAATGTGTTAATATGTAAATAATTGTTTATATGTGAATATATGTGTTTATATGTAAATAAGTGTTTATATGTGAACAAATGTGTTAATATATACATAAGTGTTTATATGTGAATATATTTGTTTATATGTGAATATATGTGTTTATATGTAAATAAGTCTTTATATGTGAATATATGTGTTTATATGTAAATAAGTGTTTTTATGTGAACAAATGTGTTAATATGTAAATAAGTGTTTATATGTGAATAAATGTGTTAATATGTAAATATGTGTTTATAAGTGAATAAATGTGTTAATATGTAAATAATTGTTTATATGTGAACAAATGTGTTTATATGTAAATAATTGTTTATATGTGAATATATGTGTTTATATGTAAATAAATGTGTTAATATGTGAATACATGTGTGTATATGTAAATAAGTGTTTATATGTGAATAAATGTGTTTATATGTAAATAATTGTTTATATGTGAATATATGTGTTATTACGTAAATATGTGTTTATAAATGAATAAATGTGTTAATATGTAAATAATTGTTTATATGTGAATATATGTGTTTATATGTAAATAAGTGTTTATATGTGAATATATGTGTTTATATGTAAATAAGTCTTTATATGTGAATATATGTGCTTATATGTAAATAAGTGTTTATATGTGAACAAATGTGTTAATATGTAAATAAATGTTTATATGTGAATATATGTGTTTATATGTAAATAAGTGTTTATATGTGAATATATTTGTTTATATGTGAATATATGTGTTTATATGTAAATAAGTGTTTATATGTGAATATATGTGTTTAAATGTAAATAATTGTTTATATGTGAATATATGTGTTTATATGTAAATAAGTGTTTATATGTGAACAAATGTGTTAATAAATACATAAGTGTTTATATGTGAATATATTTGTTTATATGTGAATATATGTGTTTATATGTAAATAAGTGTTTATATGTGAATATATGTGTTTATATGTAAATAAGTGTTTATGTGAACAAATGTGTTAATATATACATAAGTGTTTATATGTGAATATATTTGTTTATATGTGAATATATGTGTTTATATGTAAATAAGTCTTTATATGTGAATATATGTGTTTATATGTAAATAAGAGTTTTTATGTGAACAAATGTGTTAATATGTAAATAAGTGTTTATATGTGAATAAATGTGTTAATATGTAAATATGTGTTTATAAGTGAATAAATGTGTTAATATGTAAATAATTGTTTATATGTGAATATATGTGTTTATATGTAAATAAGTGTTTATATGTGAACAAATGTGTTAATATATACATACGTGTTTATATGTGAATAAATGTGTTAATATGTAAATAAGTGTTTATATGTGAATATTTTTGTTAATATGTAAATATGTGTTTATAAGTGAATAAATGTGTTAATATATACATAAGTGTTTATATGTGAATAAATGTGTTAATATGTAAATAAGTGTTTATATGTGAATATTTGTGTTAATATGTAAATAAGGGTTTATATGTGAATATATTTGTTTATATGTGAATATATGTTTTTAAATGTAAATAATTGTTTATATGTGAATATATGTGTTTATATGTAAATAAGTGTTTATATGTGAACAAATGTGTTAATATATACATAAGTGTTTATATGTGAATATATTTGTTTATATGTGAATGTATGTTTATATGTAAATAAGTGTTTATATGTGAATATATGTGTTTATATGTAAATAAGTCTTTATATGTGAATATATGTGTTTATATGTAAATAAGTGTTTTTATGTGAACAAATGTGTTAATATGTAAATATGTGTTTATAAGTGAATAAATGTGTTAATATGTAAATAATTTTTTATATGTGAACAAATGTGTTTATATGTAAATAATTGTTTATATGTGAATATATGTGTTTATATGTAAATAAGTGTTTATATGTGAATACATGTGTTTATATGTAAATTAGTGTTTATGTGTGAATAAATGTGTTAAAATGTAAATAAGTGTTTATATGTGAATATATGTGTTTATATGTAAATATGTGTTTATGTGTGAACAAATGTGTTAATATGTAAATAAATGTTTATATGTGAATATATGTGTTTATATGTAAATAAGTGTTTATATGTGAATTATTTTGTTTATATGTGAATATATGTGTTTATATGTAAATAAGTGTTTATATGTGAATATATGTGTTTAAATGTAAATAATTGTTTAAATGTGAATATATGTGTTTATATGTAAATAAGTGTTTATATGTGAACAAATGTGTTAATATATACATAAGTGTTTATATGTGAATATATTTGTTTATATGTGAATATATGTGTTTATATGTAAATAAGTCTTTATATGTGAATATATGTGTTTATATGTAAATAAGTGTTTTTATGTGAACAAATGTGTTAATATGTAAATAAGTGTTTATATGTGAATAAATGTGTTAATATGTATATATGTGTTTATAAGTGAATAAATGTGTTAATATGTAAATATGTGTTTATAAGTGAATAAATGTGTTAATATGTAAATAATTGTTTATATGTGAACAAATGTGTTTATATGTAAATAATTGTTTATATGTGAATATATGTGTTTATATGTAAATAAATGTGTTAATATGTGAATACATGTGTGTATATGTAAATAAGTGTTTATATGTGAATAAATGTGTTTATATGTAAATAAGTGTTTATATGTGAACAAATGTGTTAATATATACATAAGTGTTTATATGTGAATATATTTGTTTATATGTGAATATATGTGTTTATATGTAAATAAGTCTTTATATGTGAATATATGTGTTTATATGTAAATAAGTGTTTTTATGTGAACAAATGTGTTAATATGTAAATAAGTGTTTATATGTGAATAAATGTGTTAATATGTAAATATGTGTTTATAAGTGAATAAATGTGTTAATATGTAAATAATTGTTTATATGTGAATATATGTGTTTAAATGTAAATAATTGTTTATATGTGAATATATGTGTTTATATGTAAATAAGTGTTTATATGTGAACAAATGTGTTAATATGTAAATAAGTGTTTATATGTGAATAAATGTGTTAATATGTAAATAATTTTTTATATGTGAACAAATGTGTTTATATGTAAATAATTGTTTATATGTGAATATATGTGTTTATATGTAAATAAGTGTTTATATGTGAATATATGTGTTTATATGTAAATAAGTGTTTATATGTGAATATATGTGTTTATATGTAAATAAGTGTTTATATGTGAACAAATGTGTTAATATGTAAATAAATGTTTATATGTGAATATATGTGTTTATATGTAAATAAGTGTTTATATGTGAATATATTTGTTTATATGTGAATATATGTGTTTATATGTAAATAAGTGTTTATATGTGAATATATTTGTTTATATGTGAATATATGTGTTTATATGTAAATAAGTGTTTATATGTGAATATATGTGTTTAAATGTAAATAATTGTTTATATGTGAATATATGTGTTTATATGTAAATAAGTGTTTATATGTGAACAAATGTGTTAATATATACATAAGTGTTTATATGTGAATATATTTGTTTATATGTGAATATATGTGTTTATATGTAAATAAGTCTTTATATGTGAATATATGTGTTTATATGTAAATAAGTGTTTTTATGTGAACAAATGTGTTAATATGTAAATAAGTGTTTATATGTGAATAAATGTGTTAATATGTAAATATGTGTTTATAAGTGAATAAATGTGTTAATATGTAAATAATTGTTTATATGTGAATATATGTGTTTATATGTAAATAAGTGTTTATATGTGAACAAATGTGTTAATATATACATACGTGTTTATATGTGAATAAATGTGTTAATATGTAAATAAGTGTTTATATGTGAATATTTTTGTTAATATGTAAATATATGTTTATAAGTGAATAAATGTGTTAATATGTAAATAATTGTTTATATGTGAATATATGTGTTTATATGTAAATAAGTGTTTATATGTGAACAAATGTGTTAATATATACATAAGTGTTTATATGTGAATAAATGTGTTAATATGTAAATAAGTGTTTATATGTGAATATTTGTGTTAATATGTAAATAAGGGTTTATATGTGAATATATGTGTTTATATGTAAATAAGTGTTTATATGTGAATATATTTGTTTATATGTGAATATATGTGTTTATATGTAAATAAGTCTTTATATGTGAATATATGTGTTTATATGTAAATAAGTGTTTTTATGTGAACAAATGTGTTAATATGTAAATAAGTGTTTATATGTGAATAAATGTGTTAATATGTAAATATGTGTTTATAAGTGAATAAATGTGTTAATATGTAAATAATTGTTTATATGTGAATATATGTGTTTATATGTAAATAAGTGTTTATATGTGAACAAATGTGTTAATATATACATAAGTGTTTATATGTGAATATATTTGTTTATATGTGAATATATGTGTTTATATGTAAATAAGTCTTTATATGTGAATATATGTGTTTATATGTAAATAAGTGTTTTTATGTGAACAAATGTGTTAATATGTAAATAAGTGTTTATATGTGAATAAATGTGTTAATATGTAAATAAGTCTTTATATGTGAATATATGTGTTTATATGTAAATAAGTGTTTATATGTGAATATATTTGTTTATATGTGAATATATGTGTTTATATGTAAATAAGTGTTTATATGTGAATATATTTGTTTATATGTGAATATATGTGTTTATATGTAAATAAGTGTTTATATGTGAATATATGTGTTTAAATGTAAATAATTGTTTATATGTGAATATATGTGTTTATATGTAAATAAGTGTTTATATGTGAACAAATGTGTTAATATATACATAAGTGTTTATATGTGAATATATTTGTTTATATGTGAATATATGTGTTTATATGTAAATAAGTCTTTATATGTGAATATATGTGTTTATATGTAAATAAGTGTTTTTATGTGAACAAATGTGTTAATATGTAAATAAGTGTTTATATGTGAATAAATGTGTTAATATGTAAATATGTGTTTATAAGTGAATAAATGTGTTAATATGTAAATAATTGTTTATATGTGAATATATGTGTTTATATGTAAATAAGTGTTTATATGTGAACAAATGTGTTAATATATACATACGTGTTTATATGTGAATAAATGTGTTAATATGTAAATAAGTGTTTATATGTGAATATTTTTGTTAATATGTAAATATATGTTTATAAGTGAATAAATGTGTTAATATGTAAATAATTGTTTATATGTGAATATATGTGTTTATATGTAAATAAGTGTTTATATGTGAACAAATGTGTTAATATATACATAAGTGTTTATATGTGAATAAATGTGTTAATATGTAAATAAGTGTTTATATGTGAATATTTGTGTTAATATGTAAATAAGGGTTTATATGTGAATATATGTGTTTATATGTAAATAAGTGTTTATATGTGAATATATTTGTTTATATGTGAATATATGTGTTTATATGTAAATAAGTCTTTATATGTGAATATATGTGTTTATATGTAAATAAGTGTTTTTATGTGAACAAATGTGTTAATATGTAAATAAGTGTTTATATGTGAATAAATGTGTTAATATGTAAATATGTGTTTATAAGTGAATAAATGTGTTAATATGTAAATAATTGTTTATATGTGAATATATGTGTTTATATGTAAATAAGTGTTTATATGTGAACAAATGTGTTAATATATACATAAGTGTTTATATGTGAATATATTTGTTTATATGTGAATATATGTGTTTATATGTAAATAAGTCTTTATATGTGAATATATGTGTTTATATGTAAATAAGTGTTTTTATGTGAACAAATGTGTTAATATGTAAATAAGTGTTTATATGTGAATAAATGTGTTAATATGTAAATATGTGTTTATAAGTGAATAAATGTGTTAATATGTAAATAATTGTTTATATGTGAACAAATGTGTTTATATGTAAATAATTGTATATATGTGAATATATGTGTTTATATGTAAATAAATGTGTTAATATGTGAATACATGTGTGTATATGTAAATAAGTGTTTATATGTGAATAAATGTGTTTATATGTAAATAAGTGTTTATATGTGAACAAATGTGTTAATATATACATAAGTGTTTATATGTGAATATATTTGTTTATATGTGAATATATGTGTTTATATGTAAATAAGTCTTTATATGTGAATATATGTGTTTATATGTAAATAAGTGTTTTTATGTGAACAAATGTGTTAATATGTAAATAAGTGTTTATATGTGAATAAATGTGTTAATATGTAAATATGTGTTTATAAGTGAATAAATGTGTTAATATGTAAATAATTGTTTATATGTGAATATATGTGTTTAAATGTAAATAATTGTTTATATGTGAATATATGTGTTTATATGTAAATAAGTGTTTATATGTGAACAAATGTGTTAATATATACATAAGTGTTTATATGTGAATATATTTGTTTATATGTGAATGTATGTTTATATGTAAATAAGTGTTTATATGTGAATATATGTGTTTATATGTAAATAAGTCTTTATATGTGAATATATGTGTTTATATGTAAATAAGTGTTTTTATGTGAACAAATGTGTTAATATGTAAATAAGTGTTTATATGTGAATAAATGTGTTAATATGTAAATAATTTTTTATATGTGAACAAATGTGTTTATATGTAAATAATTGTTTATATGTGAATATATGTGTTTATATGTAAATAAGTGTTTATATGTGAATATATGTGTTTATATGTAAATAAGTGTTTATATGTGAATATATGTGTTTATATGTAAATAAGTGTTTATATGTGAACAAATGTGTTAATATGTAAATAAATGTTTATATGTGAATATATGTGTTTATATGTAAATAAGTGTTTATATGTGAATATATTTGTTTATATGTGAATATATGTGTTTATATGTAAATAAGTGTTTATATGTGAATATATTTGTTTATATGTGAATATATGTGTTTATATGTAAATAAGTGTTTATATGTGAATATGTGTTTAAATGTAAATAATTGTTTATATGTGAATATATGTGTTTATATGTAAATAAGTGTTTATATGTGAACAAATGTGTTAATATATACATAAGTGTTTATATGTGAATATATTTGTTTATATGTGAATATATGTGTTTATATGTAAATAAGTCTTTATATGTGAATATATGTGTTTATATGTAAATAAGTGTTTTTATGTGAACAAATGTGTTAATATGTAAATAAGTGTTTATATGTGAATAAATGTGTTAATATGTAAATATGTGTTTATAAGTGAATAAATGTGTTAATATGTAAATAATTGTTTATATGTGAATATATGTGTTTATATGTAAATAAGTGTTTATATGTGAACAAATGTGTTAATATATACATACGTGTTTATATGTGAATAAATGTGTTAATATGTAAATAAGTGTTTATATGTGAATATTTTTGTTTATATGTGAATATATGTGTTTATATGTAAATAAGTGTTTATATGTGAATATATTTGTTTATATGTGAATATATGTGTTTATATGTAAATAAGTGTTTATATGTGAATATATGTGTTTAAATGTAAATAATTGTTTATATGTGAATATATGTGTTTATATGTAAATAAGTGTTTATATGTGAACAAATGTGTTAATATATACATAAGTGTTTATATGTGAATATATTTGTTTATATGTGAATATATGTGTTTATATGTAAATAAGTCTTTATATGTGAATATATGTGTTTATATGTAAATAAGTGTTTTTATGTGAACAAATGTGTTAATATGTAAATAAGTGTTTATATGTGAATAAATGTGTTAATATGTAAATATGTGTTTATAAGTGAATAAATGTGTTAATATGTAAATAATTGTTTATATGTGAATATATGTGTTTATATGTAAATAAGTGTTTATATGTGAACAAATGTGTTAATATATACATACGTGTTTATATGTGAATAAATGTGTTAATATGTAAATAAGTGTTTATATGTGAATATATGTGTTTATATGTAAATAAGTCTTTATATGTGAATATATGTGTTTATATGTAAATAAGTGTTTTTATGTTAACAAATGTGTTAATATGTAAATAAGTGTTTATATGTGAATAAATGTGTTAATATGTAAATATGTGTTTATAAGTGAATAAATGTGTTAATATGTAAATAATTGTTTATATGTGAATATATGTGTTTATATGTAAATAAGTGTTTATATGTGAACAAATGTGTTAATATATACATAAGTGTTTATATGTGAATATATTTGTTTATATGTGAATATATGTGTTTATATGTAAATAAGTCTTTATATGTGAATATATGTGTTTATATGTAAATAAGTGTTTTTATGTGAACAAATGTGTTAATATGTAAATAAGTGTTTATATGTGAATAAATGTGTTAATATGTAAATATGTGTTTATAAGTGAATAAATGTGTTAATATGTAAATAATTTTTTATATGTGAACAAATGTGTTTATATGTAAATAATTGTTTATATGTGAATATATGTGTTTATATGTAAATAAATGTGTTAATATGTGAATACATGTGTTTATATGTAAATAAGTGTTTATATGTGAATAAATGTGTTTATATGTAAATAATTGTTTATATGTGAATATATGTGTTATTACGTAAATATGTGTTTATAAATGAATAAATGTGTTAATATGTAAATAATTGTTTATATGTGAATATATGTGTTTATATGTAAATAAGTGTTTATATGTGAATATATGTGTTTATATGTAAATAAGTCTTTATATGTGAATATATGTGTTTATATGTAAATAAGTGTTTATATGTGAACAAATGTGTTAATATGTAAATAAATGTTTATATGTGAATATATGTGTTTATATGTAAATAAGTGTTTATATGTGAATATATTTGTTTATATGTGAATATATGTGTTTATATGTAAATAAGTGTTTATATGTGAATATATGTGTTTAAATGTAAATAATTGTTTATATGTGAATATATGTTTATATGTAAATAAGTGTTTATATGTGAATATATGTGTTTATATGTAAATAAGTCTTTATATGTGAATATATGTGTTTATGTGTAAATAAGTGTTTTTATGTGAACAAATGTGTTAATATGTAAATAAGTGTTTATATGTGAATAAATGTGTTAATATGTAAATAATTTT
Source organism: Moxostoma hubbsi (assembly GCA_032164185.1). Classification (NCBI taxonomy): domain Eukaryota; kingdom Metazoa; phylum Chordata; class Actinopteri; order Cypriniformes; family Catostomidae; genus Moxostoma; species Moxostoma hubbsi. Next base: position 16,681,602 of record JAVLUX010000163.1, on the reverse strand, counting down.
TTATATGTGAACAAATGTGTTTATATGTAAATAATTGTTTATATGTGAATATATGTGTTTATATGGAAATAAGTGTTTATATGTGAATATATGTGTTTATATGTAAATAAGTGTTTATATGTGAATATATGTGTTTATATGTAAATAAGTGTTTATATGTGAACAAATGTGTTAATATGTAAATAAATGTTTATATGTGAATATATGTGTTTATATGTAAATAAGTGTTTATATGTGAATATATTTGTTTATATGTGAATATATGTGTTTATATGTAAATAAGTGTTTATATGTGAATATATGTGTTTAAATGTAAATAATTGTTTATATGTGAATATATGTGTTTATATGTAAATAAGTGTTTATATGTGAACAAATGTGTTAATATATACATAAGTGTTTATATGTGAATATATTTGTTTATATGTGAATATATGTGTTTATATGTAAATAAGTCTTTATATGTGAATATATGTGTTTATATGTAAATAAGTGTTTTTATGTGAACAAATGTGTTAATATGTAAATAAGTGTTTATATGTGAATAAATGTGTTAATATGTAAATATGTGTTTATAAGTGAATAAATGTGTTAATATGTAAATAATTGTTTATATGTGAATATATGTGTTTATATGTAAATAAGTGTTTATATGTGAACAAATGTGTTAATATATACATACGTGTTTATATGTGAATAAATGTGTTAATATGTAAATAAGTGTTTATATGTGAATATTTTTGTTAATATGTAAATATGTGTTTATAAGTGAATAAATGTGTTAATATGTAAATAATTGTTTATATGTGAATATATGTGTTTATATGTAAATAAGTGTTTATATGTGAACAAATGTGTTAATATATACATAAGTGTTTATATGTGAATAAATGTGTTAATATGTAAATAAGTGTTTATATGTGAATATTTGTGTTAATATGTAAATAAGGGTTTATATGTGAATATATGTGTTTATATGTAAATAAGTGTTTATATGTGAATATATTTGTTTATATGTGAATATATGTGTTTATATGTAAATAAGTCTTTATATGTGAATATATGTGTTTATATGTAAATAAGTGTTTTTATGTGAACAAATGTGTTAATATGTAAATAAGTGTTTATATGTGAATAAATGTGTTAATATGTAAATATGTGTTTATAAGTGAATAAATGTGTTAATATGTAAATAATTGTTTATATGTGAATATATGTGTTTATATGTAAATAAGTGTTTATATGTGAACAAATGTGTTAATATATACATAAGTGTTTATATGTGAATATATTTGTTTATATGTGAATATATGTGTTTATATGTAAATAAGTCTTTATATGTGAATATATGTGTTTATATGTAAATAAGTGTTTTTATGTGAACAAATGTGTTAATATGTAAATAAGTGTTTATATGTGAATAAATGTGTTAATATGTAAATATGTGTTTATAAGTGAATAAATGTGTTAATATGTAAATAATTGTTTATATGTGAACAAATGTGTTTATATGTAAATAATTGTTTATATGTGAATATATGTGTTTATATGTAAATAAATGTGTTAATATGTGAATACATGTGTGTATATGTAAATAAGTGTTTATATGTGAATAAATGTGTTTATATGTAAATAATTGTTTATATGTGAATATATGTGTGTATATGTAAATAAGTGTTTATATGTGAATAAATGTGTTTATATGTAAATAATTGTTTATATGTGAATATATGTGTTTATATGTAAATAAGTGTTTATATGTGAATATATGTGTTTATATGTAAATAAGTCTTTATATGTGAATATATGTGTTTATATGTAAATAAGTGTTTATATGTGAACAAATGTGTTAATATGTAAATAAATGTTTATATGTGAATATATGTGTTTATATGTAAATAAGTGTTTATATGTGAATATATTTGTTTATATGTGAATATATGTGTTTATATGTAAATAAGTGTTTATATGTGAATATATGTGTTTAAATGTAAATAATTGTTTATATGTGAATATATGTGTTTATATGTAAATAAGTGTTTATATGTGAACAAATGTGTTAATAAATACATAAGTGTTTATATGTGAATATATTTGTTTATATATGAATATATGTGTTTATATGTAAATAAGTGTTTATATGTGAATATATGTGTTTATATGTAAATAAGTGTTTATGTGAACAAATGTGTTAATATATACATAAGTGTTTATATGTGAATATATTTGTTTATATGTGAATATATGTGTTTATATGTAAATAAGTCTTTATATGTGAATATATGTGTTTATATGTAAATAAGTGTTTTTATGTGAACAAATGTGTTAATATGTAAATAAGTGTTTATATGTGAATAGATGTGTTAATATGTAAATATGTGTTTATAAGTGAATAAATGTGTTAATATGTAAATAATTGTTTATATGTGAATATATGTGTTTATATGTAAATAAGTGTTTATATGTGAACAAATGTGTTAATATATACATACGTGTTTATATGTGAATAAATGTGTTAATATGTAAATAAGTGTTTATATGTGAATATTTTTGTTAATATGTAAATATGTGTTTATAAGTGAATAAATGTGTTAATATATACATAAGTGTTTATATGTGAATAAATGTGTTAATATGTAAATAAGTGTTTATATGTGAATATTTGTGTTAATATGTAAATAAGGGTTTATATGTGAATATATTTGTTTATATGTGAATATATGTTTTTAAATGTAAATAATTGTTTATATGTGAATATATGTGTTTATATGTAAATAAGTGTTTATATGTGAACAAATGTGTTAATATATACATAAGTGTTTATATGTGAATATATTTGTTTATATGTGAATGTATGTTTATATGTAAATAAGTGTTTATATGTGAATATATGTGTTTATATGTAAATAAGTCTTTATATGTGAATATATGTGTTTATAAGTAAATAAGTGTTTTTATGTGAACAAATGTGTTAATATGTAAATAAGTGTTTATATGTGAATAAATGTGTTAATATGTAAATATGTGTTTATAAGTGAATAAATGTGTTAATATGTAAATAATTGTTTATATGTGAACAAATGTGTTTATATGTAAATAATTGTTTATATGTGAATATATGTGTTTATATGTAAATAAATGTGTTAATATGTGAATACATGTGTGTATATGTAAATAAGTGTTTATATGTGAATAAATGTGTTTATATGTAAATAATTGTTTATATGTGAATATATGTGTGTATATGTAAATAAGTGTTTATATGTGAATAAATGTGTTTATATGTAAATAATTGTTTATATGTGAATATATGTGTTTATATGTAAATAAGTGTTTATATGTGAATATATGTGTTTATATGTAAATAAGTCTTTATATGTGAATATATGTGTTTATATGTAAATAAGTGTTTATATGTGAACAAATGTGTTAATATGTTAATAAATGTTTATATGTGAATATATGTGTTTATATGTAAATAAGTGTTTATATGTGAATATATTTGTTTATATGTGAATATATGTGTTTATATGTAAATAAGTGTTTATATGTGAATATATGTGTTTAAATGTAAATAATTGTTTATATGTGAATATATGTGTTTATATGTAAATAAGTGTTTATATGTGAACAAATGTGTTAATAAATACATAAGTGTTTATATGTGAATATATTTGTTTATATGTGAATATATGTGTTTATATGTAAATAAGTCTTTATATGTGAATATATGTGTTTATATGTAAATAAGTGTTTATATGTGAACAAATGTGTTAATATATACATACGTGTTTATATGTGAATAAATGTGTTAATATGTAAATAAGTGTTTATATGTGAATATTTTTGTTAATATGTAAATATATGTTTATAAGTGAATAAATGTGTTAATATGTAAATAATTGTTTATATGTGAATATATGTGTTTATATGTAAATAAGTGTTTATTTGTGAACAAATGTGTTAATATATACATAAGTGTTTATATGTGAATAAATGTGTTAATATGTAAATAAGTGTTTATATGTGAATATTTGTGTTAATATGTAAATAAGGGTTTATATGTGAATATATGTGTTTATATGTAAATAAGTGTTTATATGTGAATATATTTGTTTATATGTGAATATATGTGTTTATATGTAAATAAGTCTTTATATGTGAATATATGTGTTTATATGTAAATAAGTGTTTTTATGTGAACAAATGTGTTAATATGTAAATAAGTGTTTATATGTGAATAAATGTGTTAATATGTAAATATGTGTTTATAAGTGAATAAATGTGTTAATATGTAAATAATTGTTTATATGTGAATATATGTGTTTATATGTAAATAAGTGTTTATATGTGAACAAATGTGTTAATATATACATAAGTGTTTATATGTGAATATATTTGTTTATATGTGAATATATGTGTTTATATGTAAATAAGTCTTTATATGTGAATATATGTGTTTATATGTAAATAAGTGTTTTTATGTGAACAAATGTGTTAATATGTAAATAAGTGTTTATATGTGAATAAATGTGTTAATATGTAAATATGTGTTTATAAGTGAATAAATGTGTTAATATGTAAATAATTGTTTATATGTGAACAAATGTGTTTATATGTAAATAATTGTATATATGTGAATATATGTGTTTATATGTAAATAAATGTGTTAATATGTGAATACATGTGTGTATATGTAAATAAGTGTTTATATGTGAATAAATGTGTTTATATGTAAATAAGTGTTTATATGTGAACAAATGTGTTAATATATACATAAGTGTTTATATGTGAATATATTTGTTTATATGTGAATATATGTGTTTATATGTAAATAAGTCTTTATATGTGAATATATGTGTTTATATGTAAATAAGTGTTTTTATGTGAACAAATGTGTTAATATGTAAATAAGTGTTTATATGTGAATAAATGTGTTAATATGTGAATACATGTGTTTATATGTAAATAAGTGTTTATGTGTGAATAAATGTGTTAAAATGTAAATAAGTGTTTATATGTGAATATATGTGTTTATATGTAAATATGTGTTTATGTGTGAACAAATGTGTTAATATGTAAATAAATGTTTATATGTGAATATATGTGTTTATATGTAAATAAGTGTTTATATGTGAATTATTTTGTTTATATGTGAATATATGTGTTTATATGTAAATAAGTGTTTATATGTGAATATATGTGTTTAAATGTAAATAATTGTTTAAATGTGAATATATGTGTTTATATGTAAATAAGTGTTTATATGTGAACAAATGTGTTAATATATACATAAGTGTTTATATGTGAATATATTTGTTTATATGTGAATATATGTGTTTATATGTAAATAAGTCTTTATATGTGAATATATGTGTTTATATGTAAATAAGTGTTTTTATGTGAACAAATGTGTTAATATGTAAATAAGTGTTTATATGTGAATAAATGTGTTAATATGTATATATGTGTTTATAAGTGAATAAATGTGTTAATATGTAAATAATTTTTTATATGTGAACAAATGTGTTTATATGTAAATAATTGTTTATATGTGAATATATGTGTTTATATGTAAATAAGTCTTTATATGTGAATATATGTGTTTATATGTAAATAAGTCTTTATATGTGAATAAATGTGTTTATATGTAAATAAGTCTTTATATGTGAATATATGTGTTTATATGTAAATAATTGTTTATATGTGAATATATGTGTTTATATGTAAATAAGTGTTTTTATGTGAACAAATGTGTTAATATGTAAATAAGTGTTTATATGTGAATAAATGTGTTAATATGTAAATATGTGTTTATAAGTGAATAAATGTGTTAATATGTAAATAATTTTTTATATGTGAACAAATGTGTTTATATGTAAATAATAATTTATATGTGAATATATGTGTTTATATGTAAATAAATGTGTTAATATGTGAATACATGTGTTTATATGTAAATAAGTGTTTATGTGTGAATAAATGTGTTAAAATGTAAATAAGTGTTTATATGTGAATATATTTGTTTATATGTGAATATATGTGTTTATATGTAAATAAGTGTTTATATGTGAACAAATGTGTTAATATATACATACATGTTTATATGTGAATAAATGTGTTAATATGTAAATAAGTGTTTATATGTGAATATTTTTGTTAATATGTAAATAAGTTTTTATATGTGGATAAATGTGTTAATATGTAAATAAGTGTTTATATGTGAATATTTTTGTTAATATGTAAATAAGTGTTTATATGTGAATATATGTGTTTATATGTAAATAAGTCTTTATATGTGAATAAATGTGTTAAAATGTAAATAAGTGTTTATATGTGAATATATGTGTTAAAATGTAAAGAAGTGTTTATATGTGAATAAATGTGTTTATATGTAAATAAGTCTTTATATGTGAATAAATGTGTTTATATGTAAATTAGTCTTTATATGTGAATATATGTGTTAATATGTAAATATGTGTTTATAAATGATAAATGTGTTAATATGTAAATAATTGTTTATATGTGAATATATGTGTTTATATGTAAATAAGTGTTTATATGTGAACAAATGTGTTAATATATACATACGTGTTTATATGTGAATATATTTGTTTATATGTGAATATATGTGTTTATATGTAAATAAGTCTTTAAATGTGAATATATGTGTTTATATGTAAATAAGTGTTTTTATGTGAACAAATGTGTTAATATGTAAATAAGTGTTTATATTTGAATAAATGTGTTAATATGTAAATAGGTGTTTATAAGTGAATAAATGTGTTAATATGTAAATAATTGTTTATATGTGAATGTATGTTTATATGTAAATAAGTGTTTATATGTGAATATATGTGTTTATATGTAAATAAGTCTTTATATGTGAATATATGTGTTTATATATACATAAGTGTTTATATGTGAACAAATGTGTTAATATGTAAATAAATGTTTATATTTGAATATATGTGTTTATATGTAAATAAGTGTTTATATGTGAATATATTTGTTTATATGTGAATATATGTGTTTATATGTAAATAAGTGTTTATATGTGAATATATGTGTTTAAATGTAAATAATTGTTTATATGTGAATATATGTGTTTATATGTAAATAAGTTTTTATATGTGAACAAATGTGTTAATATATACATAAGTGTTTATATGTGAATATATTTGTTTATATGTGAATATATGTGTTTATATGTAAATAAGTGTTTATATGTGAATATATGTGTTTAAATGTAAATAATTGTTTATATGTGAATATATGTGTTTATATGTAAATAAGTGTTTTTATGTGAACAAATGTGTTAATATGTAAATAAGTGTTTATATGTGAATAAATGTGTTAATATGTAAATATGTGTTTATAAGTGAATAAATGTGTTAATATGTAAATAATTGTTTATATGTGAATATATGTGTTTATATGTAAATAAGTCTTTATATGTGAATATATGTGTTTATATGTAAATAAGTGTTTATATGTGAACAAATGTGTTAATATGTAAATAAATGTTTATATGTGAATATATGTGTTTATATGTAAATAAGTGTTTATATGTGAATATATTTGTTTATATGTGAATATATGTGTTTATATATAAATAAGTGTTTTTATGTGAATATATGTGTTTATATGTAAATAAGTGTTTATATGTGAACAAATGTGTTAATATATACATAAGTGTTTATATGTGAATATATTTGTTTATATGTGAATATATGTGTTTATATGTAAATAAGTCTTTATATGTGAATATATGTGTTTATATGTAAATAAGTGTTTTTATGTGAACACATGTGTTAATATGTAAATAAGTGTTTATATGTGAATAAATGTGTTAATATGTAAATATGTGTTTATAAGTGAATAAATGTGTTAATATATACATAAGTGTTTATATGTGAATAAATGTGTTAATATGTAAATAAGTGTTTATATGTGAATATTTGTGTTAATATGTAAATAAGGGTTTATATGTGAATATATTTGTTTATATGTGAATATATGTGTTTAAATGTAAATAATTGTTTATATGTGAACAAATGTGTTAATATATACATAAGTGTTTATATGTGAATATATTTGTTTATATGTGAATGTATGTTTATATGTAAATAAGTGTTTATATGTGAATATATGTGTTTATATGTAAATAAGTCTTTATATGTGAATATATGTGTTTATATGTAAATAAGTGTTTTTATGTGAACAAATGTGTTAATATGTAAATATGTGTTTATAAGTGAATAAATGTGTTAATATGTAAATAATTTTTTATATGTGAACAAATGTGTTTATATGTAAATAATTGTTTATATGTGAATATATGTGTTTATATGTAAATAAATGTGTTAATATGTGAATACATGTGTTTATATGTAAATAAGTGTTTATGTGTGAATAAATGTGTTAAAATGTAAATAAGTATTTATATGTGAGTATATGTGTTAAAATTTAAATAAGTGTTTATATGTGAATAAATGTGTTTATATGTAAATAAGTGTTTATATGTGAATAAATGTGTTTATATGTAAATAATTGTTTATATGTGAATATATGTGTTATTACGTAAATATGTGTTTATAAATGAATGTGTTAATATGTAAATAATTGTTTATATGTGAATATATGTGTTTATATGTAAATAAGTCTTTATATGTGAATAAATGTGTTTATATGTAAATAATTGTTTATATGTGAATATATGTATTATTACGTAAATATGTGTTTATAAATGAATAAATGTGTTAATATGTAAATAATTGTTTATATGTGAATATATGTGTTTATATGTAAATAAGTCTTTATATGTGAATATATGTGTTTATATGTAAATAAGTGTTTATATGTGAACAAATGTGTTAATATGTAAATAAATGTTTATATTTGAATATATGTGTTTATATGTAAATAAGTGTTTATATGTGAATATATTTGTTTATATGTGAATATATGTGTTTATATGTAAATAAGTGTTTATATGTGAATATATGTGTTTAAATGTAAATAATTGTTTATATGTGAATATATGTGTTTATATGTAAATAAGTGTTTATATGTGAACAAATGTGTTAATATATACATAAGTGTTTATATGTGAATATATTTGTTTATATGTGAATATATGTGTATATATGTAAATAAGTGTTTATATGTGAATATATTTGTTTATATGTGAATATATGTGTTTATATGTAAATAAGTCTTTATATGTGAATATACAACCCGGTATCACGCCGAGGCGTGAAATAGACACGCCGGTCCACTCGCGGATGCGTGTCTATTTCACGCTTTGCCTCCTCCAGGCGTGTACATGACACGCGCGCGTCTACGTAGAATACCGGCAGGGGGCGATCGTTTCCTCGACGCCAACAACTGTCCGCGCACCAAAGAGGAAGCGATACATCGCGTTCTCCACTTCCGGGTTTATTTTTGTATATAAATACACTTTTTAAATAAATATATATATATATATATATATATATATATATATATATATATATATATATATATATATATATTTATATATATCTATTTATATATATATATATATTTATTTGTTTATTTACATCAGCACAAGATACTCGACAGCCCACACACACACACACACACACACACACACACACACACACACACACGTATAACAACGTTAGGCTACAGCAACGTTAGGATTTCTTCATGAAAGCAGCACTATGTAATGAACCTTTATTTGTCACATATGGTCACAAGTGAAAGTAACCGGCGAAATTGGCCGGCATCCCGCCCGCACGAACGTGCAACGCGACGACAACGGTATCGCTTCCTCTCTGGTGCGCGGAGAGTTGTTGGCGTCGAGGAAACGATCGCCCCCTGACGGTATTCTACGTAGACGCGCGCGTGTCATGTACACGCCTGGAGGAGGCAAAGCGTGACACCGACACGCATCCGCGAGTGGACCGGCGTGTCTATTTCACGCCTCGGCGTGATATCGGGTTGGAATATATGTGTTTATATGTAAATAAGTGTTTTTATGTGAACAAATGTGTTAATATCTAAATAAGTGTTTATATGTGAATAAATGTGTTAATATGTAAATATGTGTTTATAAGTGAATAAATATGTTAATATGTAAATAATTGTTTATATGTGAATATATGTGTTTATATGTAAATAAGTCTTTATATGTGAATATATGTGTTTATATGTAAATAAGTGTTTATATGTGAACAAATGTGTTAATATGTAAATAAATGTTTATATGTGAATATATGTGTTTATATGTAAATAAGTGTTTATATGTGAATATATTTGTTTATATGTGAATATATGTGTTTATATGTAAATAAGTGTTTATATGTGAATATATGTGTTTATATGTAAATAAGTGTTTATATGTGAACAAATGTGTTAATATATACATAAGTGTTTATATGTGAATATATTTGTTTATATGTGAATATATGTGTTTATATGTAAATAAGTCTTTATATGTGAATATATGTGTTTATATGTAAATAAGTGTTTTTATGTGAACAAATGTGTTAATATGTAAATAAGTGTTTATATGTGAATAAATGTGTTAATATGTAAATATGTGTTTATAAGTGAATAAATGTGTTAATATGTAAATAATTGTTTATATGTGAATATATGTGTTTATATTTAAATAAGTGTTTATATGTGAACAAATGTGTTAATATAAACATACGTGTTTATATGTGAATAAATGTGTTAATATGTAAATAAGTGTTTATATGTGAATATTTTTGTTAATATGTAAATATGTGTTTATAAGTGAATAAATGTGTTAATATATACATAAGTGTTTATATGTGAATAAATGTGTTAATATGTAAATAAGTGTTTATATGTGAATATTTGTGTTAATATGTAAATAAGGGTTTATATGTGAATATATTTGTTTATATGTGAATATATGTGTTTAAATGTAAATAATTGTTTATATGTGAATATATGTGTTTATATGTAAATAAGTGTTTATATGTGAACAAATGTGTTAATATATACATAAGTGTTTATATGTGAATATATTTGTTTATATGTGAATGTATGTTTATATGTAAATAAGTGTTTATATGTGAATATATGTGTTTATATGTAAATAAGTCTTTATATGTGAATATATGTGTTTATATGTAAATAAGTGTTTTTATGTGAACAAATGTGTTAATATGTAAATATGTGTTTATAAGTGAATAAATGTGTTAATATGTAAATAATTTTTTATATGTGAACAAATGTGTTTATATGTAAATAATTGTTTATATGTGAATATATGTGTTTATATGTAAATAAATGTGTTAATATGTGAATACATGTGTTTATATGTAAATAAGTGTTTATGTGTGAATAAATGTGTTAAAATGTAAATAAGTGTTTATATGTGAATATATGTGTTAAAATTTAAATAAGTGTTTATATGTGAATAAATGTGTTTATATGTAAATAAGTGTTTATATGTGAATAAATGTGTTTATATGTAAATAATTGTTTATATGTGAATATATGTGTTATTACGTAAATATGTGTTTATAAATGAATAAATGTGTTAATATGTAAATAATTGTTTATATGTGAATATATGTGTTTATATGTAAATAAGTGTTTATATGTGAACAAATGTGTTAATATGTAAATAAATATTTATATTTGAATATATGTGTTTATATGTAAATAAGTGTTTATATGTGAATATATTTGTTTATATGTGAATATATGTGTTTATATGTAAATAAGTGTTTATATGTGAATATATGTGTTTAAATGTAAATAATTGTTTATATGTGAATATATGTGTTTATATGTAAATAAGTGTTTATATGTGAACAAATGTGTTAATATATACATAAGTGTTTATATGTGAATATATTTGTTTATATGTGAATATATGTCTTTATATGTAAATAAGTGTTTATATGTGAATATATTTGTTTATATGTGAATATATGTGTTTATATGTAAATAAGTCTTTATATGTGAATATATGTGTTTATATGTAAATAAGTGTTTTTATGTGAACAAATGTGTTAATATGTAAATAAGTGTTTATATGTGAATAAATGTGTTAATATGTAAATATGTGTTTATAAGTGAATAAATGTGTTAATATGTAAATAATTGTTTATATGTGAATATATGTGTTTATATGTAAATAAGTCTTTATATGTGAATATATGTGTTTATATGTAAATAAGTGTTTATATATGAACAAATGTGTTAATATGTAAATAAATGTTTATATGTGAATATATGTGTTTATATGTAAATAAGTGTTTATATGTGAATATATTTGTTTATATGTGAATATATGTGTTTATATGTAAATAAGTGTTTATATGTGAATATATGTGTTTATATGTAAATAAGTGTTTATATGTGAACAAATGTGTTAATATATACATAAGTGTTTATATGTGAATATATTTGTTTATATGTGAATATATGTGTTTATATGTAAATAAGTCTTTATATGTGAATATATGTGTTTATATGTAAATAAGTGTTTTTATGTGAACAAATGTGTTAATATATAAATAAATGTTTATATGTGAATATATGTGTTTATATGTAAATAAGTGTTTATATGTGAATAAATGTGTTAATATGTAAATATGTGTTTATAAGTGAATAAATGTGTTAATATGTAAATAATTGTTTATATGTGAATATATGTGTTTATATGTAAATAAGTCTTTATATGTGAATATATGTGTTTATATGTAAATCAGTGTTTATATATGAACAAATGTGTTAATATATAAATAAATGTTTATATGTGAATATATGTGTTTATATGTAAATATGTGTTTATAAGTGAATAAATGTGTTAATATATACATAAGTGTTTATATGTGAATAAATGTGTTAATATGTAAATAAGTGTTTATATGTGAATATTTGTGTTAATATGTAAATAAGGGTTTATATGTGAATATATTTGTTTATATGTGAATATATGTGTTTAAATGTAAATAATTGTTTATATGTGAATATATGTGTTTATATGTAAATAAGTGTTTATATGTGAACAAATGTGTTAATATATACATAAGTGTTTATATGTGAATATATTTGTTTATATGTGAATATATATGTTTATATGTAAATAAGTGTTTATATGTGAATATATTTGTTTATATGTGAATATATGTGTTTATATGTAAATAAGTCTTTATATGTGAATATATGTGTTTATATGTAAATAAGTGTTTTTATGTGAACAAATGTGTTAATATGTAAATAAGTGTTTATATGTGAATAAATGTGTTAATATGTAAATATGTGTTTATAAGTGAATAAATGTGTTAATATGTAAATAATTGTTTATATGTGAATATATGTGTTTATATGTAAATAAGTCTTTATATGTGAATATATGTGTTTATATGTAAATAAGTGTTTATATGTGAACAAATGTGTTAATATGTAAATAAATGTTTATATGTGAATATATGTGTTTATATGTAAATAAGTGTTTATATGTGAATATATTTGTTTATATGTGAATATATGTGTTTATATGTAAATAAGTGTTTATATGTGAATATATGTGTTTAAATGTAAATAATTGTTTATATGTGAATATATGTGTTTATATGTAAATAAGTGTTTATATGTGAACAAATGTGTTAATATATACATAAGTGTTTATATGTGAATATATTTGTTTATATGTGAATATATGTGTTTATATGTAAATAAGTCTTTATATGTGAATATATGTGTTTATATGTAAATAAGTGTTTATATGTGAACAAATGTGTTAATATATACATACGTGTTTATATGTGAATAAATGTGTTAATATGTAAATAAGTGTTTATATGTGAATATTTTTGTTAATATGTAAATATATGTTTATAAGTGAATAAATGTGTTAATATGTAAATAATTGTTTATATGTGAACAAATGTGTTTATATGTAAATAATTGTTTATATGTGAATATATGTGTTTATATGTAAATAAGTGTTTATATGTGAATACATGTGTTTATATGTAAATAAGTGTTTATGTGTGAATAAATGTGTTAAAATGTAAATAAGTGTTTATATGTGAATATATGTGTTTATATGTAAATATGTGTTTATGTGTGAACAAATGTGTTAATATGTAAATAAATGTTTATATGTGAATATATGTGTTTATATGTAAATAAGTGTTTATATGTGAATTATTTTGTTTATATGTGAATATATGTGTTTATATGTAAATAAGTGTTTATATGTGAATATATGTGTTTAAATGTAAATAATTGTTTAAATGTGAATATATGTGTTTATATGTAAATAAGTGTTTATATGTGAACAAATGTGTTAATATATACATAAGTGTTTATATGTGAATATATTTGTTTATATGTGAATATATGTGTTTATATGTAAATAAGTCTTTATATGTGAATATATGTGTTTATATGTAAATAAGTGTTTTTATGTGAACAAATGTGTTAATATGTAAATAAGTGTTTATATGTGAATAAATGTGTTAATATGTATATATGTGTTTATAAGTGAATAAATGTGTTAATATGTAAATAATTTTTTATATGTGAACAAATGTGTTTATATGTAAATAATTGTTTATATGTGAATATATGTGTTTATATGTAAATAAGTCTTTATATGTGAATATATGTGTTTATATGTAAATAAGTCTTTATATGTGAATAAATGTGTTTATATGTAAATAAGTCTTTATATGTGAATATATGTGTTTATATGTAAATAATTGTTTATATGTGAATATATGTGTTTATATGTAAATAAGTGTTTTTATGTGAACAAATGTGTTAATATGTAAATAAGTGTTTATATGTGAATAAATGTGTTAATATGTAAATATGTGTTTATAAGTGAATAAATGTGTTAATATGTAAATAATTTTTTATATGTGAACAAATGTGTTTATATGTAAATAATAATTTATATGTGAATATATGTGTTTATATGTAAATAAATGTGTTAATATGTGAATACATGTGTTTATATGTAAATAAGTGTTTATGTGTGAATAAATGTGTTAAAATGTAAATAAGTGTTTATATGTGAATATATTTGTTTATATGTGAATATATGTGTTTATATGTAAATAAGTGTTTATATGTGAACAAATGTGTTAATATATACATACATGTTTATATGTGAATAAATGTGTTAATATGTAAATAAGTGTTTATATGTGAATATTTTTGTTAATATGTAAATAAGTTTTTATATGTGGATAAATGTGTTAATATGTAAATAAGTGTTTATATGTGAATATTTTTGTTAATATGTAAATAAGTGTTTATATGTGAATATATGTGTTTATATGTAAATAAGTCTTTATATGTGAATAAATGTGTTAAAATGTAAATAAGTGTTTATATGTGAATATATGTGTTAAAATGTAAAGAAGTGTTTATATGTGAATAAATGTGTTTATATGTAAATAAGTCTTTATATGTGAATAAATGTGTTTATATGTAAATTAGTCTTTATATGTGAATATATGTGTTAATATGTAAATATGTGTTTATAAATGATAAATGTGTTAATATGTAAATAATTGTTTATATGTGAATATATGTGTTTATATGTAAATAAGTGTTTATATGTGAACAAATGTGTTAATATATACATACGTGTTTATATGTGAATATATTTGTTTATATGTGAATATATGTGTTTATATGTAAATAAGTCTTTAAATGTGAATATATGTGTTTATATGTAAATAAGTGTTTTTATGTGAACAAATGTGTTAATATGTAAATAAGTGTTTATATTTGAATAAATGTGTTAATATGTAAATAGGTGTTTATAAGTGAATAAATGTGTTAATATGTAAATAATTGTTTATATGTGAATGTATGTTTATATGTAAATAAGTGTTTATATGTGAATATATGTGTTTATATGTAAATAAGTCTTTATATGTGAATATATGTGTTTATATATACATAAGTGTTTATATGTGAACAAATGTGTTAATATGTAAATAAATGTTTATATTTGAATATATGTGTTTATATGTAAATAAGTGTTTATATGTGAATATATTTGTTTATATGTGAATATATGTGTTTATATGTAAATAAGTGTTTATATGTGAATATATGTGTTTAAATGTAAATAATTGTTTATATGTGAATATATGTGTTTATATGTAAATAAGTTTTTATATGTGAACAAATGTGTTAATATATACATAAGTGTTTATATGTGAATATATTTGTTTATATGTGAATATATGTGTTTATATGTAAATAAGTGTTTATATGTGAATATATGTGTTTAAATGTAAATAATTGTTTATATGTGAATATATGTGTTTATATGTAAATAAGTGTTTTTATGTGAACAAATGTGTTAATATGTAAATAAGTGTTTATATGTGAATAAATGTGTTAATATGTAAATATGTGTTTATAAGTGAATAAATGTGTTAATATGTAAATAATTGTTTATATGTGAATATATGTGTTTATATGTAAATAAGTCTTTATATGTGAATATATGTGTTTATATGTAAATAAGTGTTTATATGTGAACAAATGTGTTAATATGTAAATAAATGTTTATATGTGAATATATGTGTTTATATGTAAATAAGTGTTTATATGTGAATATATTTGTTTATATGTGAATATATGTGTTTATATATAAATAAGTGTTTTTATGTGAATATATGTGTTTATATGTAAATAAGTGTTTATATGTGAATAAATGTGTTAATATGTAAATATGTGTTTATAAGTGAATAAATGTGTTAATATGTAAATAATTGTTTATATGTGAATATATGTGTTTATATGTAAATAAGTCTTTATATGTGAATATATGTGTTTATATGTAAATCAGTGTTTATATATGAACAAATGTGTTAATATATAAATAAATGTTTATATGTGAATATATGTGTTTATATGTAAATATGTGTTTATAAGTGAATAAATGTGTTAATATATACATAAGTGTTTATATGTGAATAAATGTGTTAATATGTAAATAAGTGTTTATATGTGAATATTTGTGTTAATATGTAAATAAGGGTTTATATGTGAATATATTTGTTTATATGTGAATATATGTGTTTAAATGTAAATAATTGTTTATATGTGAATATATGTGTTTATATGTAAATAAGTGTTTATATGTGAACAAATGTGTTAATATATACATAAGTGTTTATATGTGAATATATTTGTTTATATGTGAATATATATGTTTATATGTAAATAAGTGTTTATATGTGAATATATTTGTTTATATGTGAATATATGTGTTTATATGTAAATAAGTCTTTATATGTGAATATATGTGTTTATATGTAAATAAGTGTTTTTATGTGAACAAATGTGTTAATATGTAAATAAGTGTTTATATGTGAATAAATGTGTTAATATGTAAATATGTGTTTATAAGTGAATAAATGTGTTAATATGTAAATAATTGTTTATATGTGAATATATGTGTTTATATGTAAATAAGTCTTTATATGTGAATATATGTGTTTATATGTAAATAAGTGTTTATATGTGAACAAATGTGTTAATATGTAAATAAATGTTTATATGTGAATATATGTGTTTATATGTAAATAAGTGTTTATATGTGAATATATTTGTTTATATGTGAATATATGTGTTTATATGTAAATAAGTGTTTATATGTGAATATATGTGTTTAAATGTAAATAATTGTTTATATGTGAATATATGTGTTTATATGTAAATAAGTGTTTATATGTGAACAAATGTGTTAATATATACATAAGTGTTTATATGTGAATATATTTGTTTATATGTGAATATATGTGTTTATATGTAAATAAGTCTTTATATGTGAATATATGTGTTTATATGTAAATAAGTGTTTATATGTGAACAAATGTGTTAATATATACATACGTGTTTATATGTGAATAAATGTGTTAATATGTAAATAAGTGTTTATATGTGAATATTTTTGTTAATATGTAAATATATGTTTATAAGTGAATAAATGTGTTAATATGTAAATAATTGTTTATATGTGAACAAATGTGTTTATATGTAAATAATTGTTTATATGTGAATATATGTGTTTATATGTAAATAAGTGTTTATATGTGAATACATGTGTTTATATGTAAATAAGTGTTTATGTGTGAATAAATGTGTTAAAATGTAAATAAGTGTTTATATGTGAATATATGTGTTTATATGTAAATATGTGTTTATGTGTGAACAAATGTGTTAATATGTAAATAAATGTTTATATGTGAATATATGTGTTTATATGTAAATAAGTGTTTATATGTGAATTATTTTGTTTATATGTGAATATATGTGTTTATATGTAAATAAGTGTTTATATGTGAATATATGTGTTTAAATGTAAATAATTGTTTAAATGTGAATATATGTGTTTATATGTAAATAAGTGTTTATATGTGAACAAATGTGTTAATATATACATAAGTGTTTATATGTGAATATATTTGTTTATATGTGAATATATGTGTTTATATGTAAATAAGTCTTTATATGTGAATATATGTGTTTATATGTAAATAAGTGTTTTTATGTGAACAAATGTGTTAATATGTAAATAAGTGTTTATATGTGAATAAATGTGTTAATATGTATATATGTGTTTATAAGTGAATAAATGTGTTAATATGTAAATAATTTTTTATATGTGAACAAATGTGTTTATATGTAAATAATTGTTTATATGTGAATATATGTGTTTATATGTAAATAAGTCTTTATATGTGAATATATGTGTTTATATGTAAATAAGTCTTTATATGTGAATAAATGTGTTTATATGTAAATAAGTCTTTATATGTGAATATATGTGTTTATATGTAAATAATTGTTTATATGTGAATATATGTGTTTATATGTAAATAAGTGTTTTTATGTGAACAAATGTGTTAATATGTAAATAAGTGTTTATATGTGAATAAATGTGTTAATATGTAAATATGTGTTTATAAGTGAATAAATGTGTTAATATGTAAATAATTTTTTATATGTGAACAAATGTGTTTATATGTAAATAATAATTTATATGTGAATATATGTGTTTATATGTAAATAAATGTGTTAATATGTGAATACATGTGTTTATATGTAAATAAGTGTTTATGTGTGAATAAATGTGTTAAAATGTAAATAAGTGTTTATATGTGAATATATTTGTTTATATGTGAATATATGTGTTTATATGTAAATAAGTGTTTATATGTGAACAAATGTGTTAATATATACATACATGTTTATATGTGAATAAATGTGTTAATATGTAAATAAGTGTTTATATGTGAATATTTTTGTTAATATGTAAATAAGTTTTTATATGTGGATAAATGTGTTAATATGTAAATAAGTGTTTATATGTGAATATTTTTGTTAATATGTAAATAAGTGTTTATATGTGAATATATGTGTTTATATGTAAATAAGTCTTTATATGTGAATAAATGTGTTAAAATGTAAATAAGTGTTTATATGTGAATATATGTGTTAAAATGTAAAGAAGTGTTTATATGTGAATAAATGTGTTTATATGTAAATAAGTCTTTATATGTGAATAAATGTGTTTATATGTAAATTAGTCTTTATATGTGAATATATGTGTTAATATGTAAATATGTGTTTATAAATGATAAATGTGTTAATATGTAAATAATTGTTTATATGTGAATATATGTGTTTATATGTAAATAAGTGTTTATATGTGAACAAATGTGTTAATATATACATACGTGTTTATATGTGAATATATTTGTTTATATGTGAATATATGTGTTTATATGTAAATAAGTCTTTAAATGTGAATATATGTGTTTATATGTAAATAAGTGTTTTTATGTGAACAAATGTGTTAATATGTAAATAAGTGTTTATATTTGAATAAATGTGTTAATATGTAAATAGGTGTTTATAAGTGAATAAATGTGTTAATATGTAAATAATTGTTTATATGTGAATGTATGTTTATATGTAAATAAGTGTTTATATGTGAATATATGTGTTTATATGTAAATAAGTCTTTATATGTGAATATATGTGTTTATATATACATAAGTGTTTATATGTGAACAAATGTGTTAATATGTAAATAAATGTTTATATTTGAATATATGTGTTTATATGTAAATAAGTGTTTATATGTGAATATATTTGTTTATATGTGAATATATGTGTTTATATGTAAATAAGTGTTTATATGTGAATATATGTGTTTAAATGTAAATAATTGTTTATATGTGAATATATGTGTTTATATGTAAATAAGTTTTTATATGTGAACAAATGTGTTAATATATACATAAGTGTTTATATGTGAATATATTTGTTTATATGTGAATATATGTGTTTATATGTAAATAAGTGTTTATATGTGAATATATGTGTTTAAATGTAAATAATTGTTTATATGTGAATATATGTGTTTATATGTAAATAAGTGTTTTTATGTGAACAAATGTGTTAATATGTAAATAAGTGTTTATATGTGAATAAATGTGTTAATATGTAAATATGTGTTTATAAGTGAATAAATGTGTTAATATGTAAATAATTGTTTATATGTGAATATATGTGTTTATATGTAAATAAGTCTTTATATGTGAATATATGTGTTTATATGTAAATAAGTGTTTATATGTGAACAAATGTGTTAATATGTAAATAAATGTTTATATGTGAATATATGTGTTTATATGTAAATAAGTGTTTATATGTGAATATATTTGTTTATATGTGAATATATGTGTTTATATATAAATAAGTGTTTTTATGTGAATATATGTGTTTATATGTAAATAAGTGTTTATATGTGAACAAATGTGTTAATATATACATAAGTGTTTATATGTGAATATATTTGTTTATATGTGAATATATGTGTTTATATGTAAATAAGTCTTTATATGTGAATATATGTGTTTATATGTAAATAAGTGTTTTTATGTGAACACATGTGTTAATATGTAAATAAGTGTTTATATGTGAATAAATGTGTTAATATGTAAATATGTGTTTATAAGTGAATAAATGTGTTAATATATACATAAGTGTTTATATGTGAATAAATGTGTTAATATGTAAATAAGTGTTTATATGTGAATATTTGTGTTAATATGTAAATAAGGGTTTATATGTGAATATATTTGTTTATATGTGAATATATGTGTTTAAATGTAAATAATTGTTTATATGTGAACAAATGTGTTAATATATACATAAGTGTTTATATGTGAATATATTTGTTTATATGTGAATGTATGTTTATATGTAAATAAGTGTTTATATGTGAATATATGTGTTTATATGTAAATAAGTCTTTATATGTGAATATATGTGTTTATATGTAAATAAGTGTTTTTATGTGAATATTTTTGTTAATATGTAAATAAGTGTTTATATGTGAATATATGTGTTTATATGTAAATAAGTCTTTATATGTGAATAAATGTGTTAATATATACATACATGTTTATATGTGAATAAATGTGTTAATATGTAAATAAGTGTTTATATGTGAATATTTTTGTTAATATGTAAATAAGTTTTTATATGTGGATAAATGTGTTAATATGTAAATAAGTGTTTATATGTGAATATTTTTGTTAATATGTAAATAAGTGTTTATATGTGAATATATGTGTTTATATGTAAATAAGTCTTTATATGTGAATAAATGTGTTAAAATGTAAATAAGTGTTTATATGTGAATATATGTGTTAAAATGTAAAGAAGTGTTTATATGTGAATAAATGTGTTTATATGTAAATAAGTCTTTATATGTGAATAAATGTGTTTATATGTAAATTAGTCTTTATATGTGAATATATGTGTTAATATGTAAATATGTGTTTATAAATGATAAATGTGTTAATATGTAAATAATTGTTTATATGTGAATATATGTGTTTATATGTAAATAAGTGTTTATATGTGAACAAATGTGTTAATATATACATACGTGTTTATATGTGAATATATTTGTTTATATGTGAATATATGTGTTTATATGTAAATAAGTCTTTAAATGTGAATATATGTGTTTATATGTAAATAAGTGTTTTTATGTGAACAAATGTGTTAATATGTAAATAAGTGTTTATATTTGAATAAATGTGTTAATATGTAAATAGGTGTTTATAAGTGAATAAATGTGTTAATATGTAAATAATTGTTTATATGTGAATGTATGTTTATATGTAAATAAGTGTTTATATGTGAATATATGTGTTTATATGTAAATAAGTCTTTATATGTGAATATATGTGTTTATATATACATAAGTGTTTATATGTGAACAAATGTGTTAATATGTAAATAAATGTTTATATTTGAATATATGTGTTTATATGTAAATAAGTGTTTATATGTGAATATATTTGTTTATATGTGAATATATGTGTTTATATGTAAATAAGTGTTTATATGTGAATATATGTGTTTAAATGTAAATAATTGTTTATATGTGAATATATGTGTTTATATGTAAATAAGTTTTTATATGTGAACAAATGTGTTAATATATACATAAGTGTTTATATGTGAATATATTTGTTTATATGTGAATATATGTGTTTATATGTAAATAAGTGTTTATATGTGAATATATGTGTTTAAATGTAAATAATTGTTTATATGTGAATATATGTGTTTATATGTAAATAAGTGTTTTTATGTGAACAAATGTGTTAATATGTAAATAAGTGTTTATATGTGAATAAATGTGTTAATATGTAAATATGTGTTTATAAGTGAATAAATGTGTTAATATGTAAATAATTGTTTATATGTGAATATATGTGTTTATATGTAAATAAGTCTTTATATGTGAATATATGTGTTTATATGTAAATAAGTGTTTATATGTGAACAAATGTGTTAATATGTAAATAAATGTTTATATGTGAATATATGTGTTTATATGTAAATAAGTGTTTATATGTGAATATATTTGTTTATATGTGAATATATGTGTTTATATATAAATAAGTGTTTTTATGTGAATATATGTGTTTATATGTAAATAAGTGTTTATATGTGAACAAATGTGTTAATATATACATAAGTGTTTATATGTGAATATATTTGTTTATATGTGAATATATGTGTTTATATGTAAATAAGTCTTTATATGTGAATATATGTGTTTATATGTAAATAAGTGTTTTTATGTGAACACATGTGTTAATATGTAAATAAGTGTTTATATGTGAATAAATGTGTTAATATGTAAATATGTGTTTATAAGTGAATAAATGTGTTAATATATACATAAGTGTTTATATGTGAATAAATGTGTTAATATGTAAATAAGTGTTTATATGTGAATATTTGTGTTAATATGTAAATAAGGGTTTATATGTGAATATATTTGTTTATATGTGAATATATGTGTTTAAATGTAAATAATTGTTTATATGTGAACAAATGTGTTAATATATACATAAGTGTTTATATGTGAATATATTTGTTTATATGTGAATGTATGTTTATATGTAAATAAGTGTTTATATGTGAATATATGTGTTTATATGTAAATAAGTCTTTATATGTGAATATATGTGTTTATATGTAAATAAGTGTTTTTATGTGAACAAATGTGTTAATATGTAAATATGTGTTTATAAGTGAATAAATGTGTTAATATGTAAATAATTTTTTATATGTGAACAAATGTGTTTATATGTAAATAATTGTTTATATGTGAATATATGTGTTTATATGTAAATAAATGTGTTAATATGTGAATACATGTGTTTATATGTAAATAAGTGTTTATGTGTGAATAAATGTGTTAAAATGTAAATAAGTATTTATATGTGAGTATATGTGTTAAAATTTAAATAAGTGTTTATATGTGAATAAATGTGTTTATATGTAAATAAGTGTTTATATGTGAATAAATGTGTTTATATGTAAATAATTGTTTATATGTGAATATATGTGTTATTACGTAAATATGTGTTTATAAATGAATGTGTTAATATGTAAATAATTGTTTATATGTGAATATATGTGTTTATATGTAAATAAGTCTTTATATGTGAATAAATGTGTTTATATGTAAATAATTGTTTATATGTGAATATATGTATTATTACGTAAATATGTGTTTATAAATGAATAAATGTGTTAATATGTAAATAATTGTTTATATGTGAATATATGTGTTTATATGTAAATAAGTCTTTATATGTGAATATATGTGTTTATATGTAAATAAGTGTTTATATGTGAACAAATGTGTTAATATGTAAATAAATGTTTATATTTGAATATATGTGTTTATATGTAAATAAGTGTTTATATGTGAATATATTTGTTTATATGTGAATATATGTGTTTATATGTAAATAAGTGTTTATATGTGAATATATGTGTTTAAATGTAAATAATTGTTTATATGTGAATATATGTGTTTATATGTAAATAAGTGTTTATATGTGAACAAATGTGTTAATATATACATAAGTGTTTATATGTGAATATATTTGTTTATATGTGAATATATGTGTATATATGTAAATAAGTGTTTATATGTGAATATATTTGTTTATATGTGAATATATGTGTTTATATGTAAATAAGTCTTTATATGTGAATATACAACCCGGTATCACGCCGAGGCGTGAAATAGACTCGCCGGTCCACTCGCGGATGCGTGTCTATTTCACGCTTTGCCTCCTCCAGGCGTGTACATGACACGCGCGCGTCTACGTAGAATACCGGCAGGGGGCGATCGTTTCCTCGACGCCAACAACTGTCCGCGCACCAAAGAGGAAGCGATACATCGCGTTCTCCACTTCCGGGTTTATTTTTGTATATAAATACACTTTTTAAATAAATATATATATATATATATATATATATATATATATATATATATATATATATATATATATATATTTATATATATCTATTTATATATATATATATATTTATTTGTTTATTTACATCAGCACAAGATACTCGACAGCCCACACACACACACACACACACACACACACACACACACACACGTATAACAACGTTAGGCTACAGCAACGTTAGGATTTCTTCATGAAAGCAGCACTATGTAATGAACCTTTATTTGTCACATATGGTCACAAGTGAAAGTAACCGGCGAAATTGGCCGGCATCCCGCCCGCACGAACGTGCAACGCGACGACAACGGTATCGCTTCCTCTCTGGTGCGCGGAGAGTTGTTGGCGTCGAGGAAACGATCGCCCCCTGACGGTATTCTACGTAGACGCGCGCGTGTCATGTACACGCCTGGAGGAGGCAAAGCGTGACACCGACACGCATCCGCGAGTGGACCGGCGTGTCTATTTCACGCCTCGGCGTGATATCGGGTTGGAATATATGTGTTTATATGTAAATAAGTGTTTTTATGTGAACAAATGTGTTAATATCTAAATAAGTGTTTATATGTGAATAAATGTGTTAATATGTAAATATGTGTTTATAAGTGAATAAATATGTTAATATGTAAATAATTGTTTATATGTGAATATATGTGTTTATATGTAAATAAGTCTTTATATGTGAATATATGTGTTTATATGTAAATAAGTGTTTATATGTGAACAAATGTGTTAATATGTAAATAAATGTTTATATGTGAATATATGTGTTTATATGTAAATAAGTGTTTATATGTGAATATATTTGTTTATATGTGAATATATGTGTTTATATGTAAATAAGTGTTTATATGTGAATATATGTGTTTATATG
Source organism: Moxostoma hubbsi (assembly GCA_032164185.1). Classification (NCBI taxonomy): domain Eukaryota; kingdom Metazoa; phylum Chordata; class Actinopteri; order Cypriniformes; family Catostomidae; genus Moxostoma; species Moxostoma hubbsi. Next base: position 16,655,847 of record JAVLUX010000163.1, on the reverse strand, counting down.
TAAATAAGTGTTTATATGTGAACAAATGTGTTAATATATACATAAGTGTTTATATGTGAATATATTTGTTTATATGTGAATATATGTGTTTATATGTAAATAAGTCTTTATATGTGAATATATGTGTTTATATGTAAATAAGTGTTTTTATGTGAACAAATGTGTTAATATGTAAATAAGTGTTTATATGTGAATAAATGTGTTAATATGTAAATATGTGTTTATAAGTGAATAAATGTGTTAATATGTAAATAATTGTTTATATGTGAATATATGTGTTTATATTTAAATAAGTGTTTATATGTGAACAAATGTGTTAATATAAACATACGTGTTTATATGTGAATAAATGTGTTAATATGTAAATAAGTGTTTATATGTGAATATTTTTGTTAATATGTAAATATGTGTTTATAAGTGAATAAATGTGTTAATATATACATAAGTGTTTATATGTGAATAAATGTGTTAATATGTAAATAAGTGTTTATATGTGAATATTTGTGTTAATATGTAAATAAGGGTTTATATGTGAATATATTTGTTTATATGTGAATATATGTGTTTAAATGTAAATAATTGTTTATATGTGAATATATGTGTTTATATGTAAATAAGTGTTTATATGTGAACAAATGTGTTAATATATACATAAGTGTTTATATGTGAATATATTTGTTTATATGTGAATGTATGTTTATATGTAAATAAGTGTTTATATGTGAATATATGTGTTTATATGTAAATAAGTCTTTATATGTGAATATATGTGTTTATATGTAAATAAGTGTTTTTATGTGAACAAATGTGTTAATATGTAAATATGTGTTTATAAGTGAATAAATGTGTTAATATGTAAATAATTTTTTATATGTGAACAAATGTGTTTATATGTAAATAATTGTTTATATGTGAATATATGTGTTTATATGTAAATAAATGTGTTAATATGTGAATACATGTGTTTATATGTAAATAAGTGTTTATGTGTGAATAAATGTGTTAAAATGTAAATAAGTGTTTATATGTGAATATATGTGTTAAAATTTAAATAAGTGTTTATATGTGAATAAATGTGTTTATATGTAAATAAGTGTTTATATGTGAATAAATGTGTTTATATGTAAATAATTGTTTATATGTGAATATATGTGTTATTACGTAAATATGTGTTTATAAATGAATAAATGTGTTAATATGTAAATAATTGTTTATATGTGAATATATGTGTTTATATGTAAATAAGTGTTTATATGTGAACAAATGTGTTAATATGTAAATAAATATTTATATTTGAATATATGTGTTTATATGTAAATAAGTGTTTATATGTGAATATATTTGTTTATATGTGAATATATGTGTTTATATGTAAATAAGTGTTTATATGTGAATATATGTGTTTAAATGTAAATAATTGTTTATATGTGAATATATGTGTTTATATGTAAATAAGTGTTTATATGTGAACAAATGTGTTAATATATACATAAGTGTTTATATGTGAATATATTTGTTTATATGTGAATATATGTGTTTATATGTAAATAAGTGTTTATATGTGAATATATTTGTTTATATGTGAATATATGTGTTTATATGTAAATAAGTCTTTATATGTGAATATATGTGTTTATATGTAAATAAGTGTTTTTATGTGAACAAATGTGTTAATATGTAAATAAGTGTTTATATGTGAATAAATGTGTTAATATGTAAATATGTGTTTATAAGTGAATAAATGTGTTAATATGTAAATAATTGTTTATATGTGAATATATGTGTTTATATGTAAATAAGTCTTTATATGTGAATATATGTGTTTATATGTAAATAAGTGTTTATATATGAACAAATGTGTTAATATGTAAATAAATGTTTATATGTGAATATATGTGTTTATATGTAAATAAGTGTTTATATGTGAATATATTTGTTTATATGTGAATATATGTGTTTATATGTAAATAAGTGTTTATATGTGAATATATGTGTTTATATGTAAATAAGTGTTTATATGTGAACAAATGTGTTAATATATACATAAGTGTTTATATGTGAATATATTTGTTTATATGTGAATATATGTGTTTATATGTAAATAAGTCTTTATATGTGAATATATGTGTTTATATGTAAATAAGTGTTTTTATGTGAACAAATGTGTTAATATATAAATAAATGTTTATATGTGAATATATGTGTTTATATGTAAATAAGTGTTTATATGTGAATAAATGTGTTAATATGTAAATATGTGTTTATAAGTGAATAAATGTGTTAATATGTAAATAATTGTTTATATGTGAATATATGTGTTTATATGTAAATAAGTCTTTATATGTGAATATATGTGTTTATATGTAAATAAGTGTTTATATATGAACAAATGTGTTAATATATAAATAAATGTTTATATGTGAATATATGTGTTTATATGTAAATATGTGTTTATAAGTGAATAAATGTGTTAATATATACATAAGTGTTTATATGTGAATAAATGTGTTAATATGTAAATAAGTGTTTATATGTGAATATTTGTGTTAATATGTAAATAAGGGTTTATATGTGAATATATTTGTTTATATGTGAATATATGTGTTTAAATGTAAATAATTGTTTATATGTGAATATATGTGTTTATATGTAAATAAGTGTTTATATGTGAACAAATGTGTTAATATATACATAAGTGTTTATATGTGAATATATTTGTTTATATGTGAATATATATGTTTATATGTAAATAAGTGTTTATATGTGAATATATTTGTTTATATGTGAATATATGTGTTTATATGTAAATAAGTCTTTATATGTGAATATATGTGTTTATATGTAAATAAGTGTTTTTATGTGAACAAATGTGTTAATATGTAAATAAGTGTTTATATGTGAATAAATGTGTTAATATGTAAATATGTGTTTATAAGTGAATAAATGTGTTAATATGTAAATAATTGTTTATATGTGAATATATGTGTTTATATGTAAATAAGTCTTTATATGTGAATATATGTGTTTATATGTAAATAAGTGTTTATATGTGAACAAATGTGTTAATATGTAAATAAATGTTTATATGTGAATATATGTGTTTATATGTAAATAAGTGTTTATATGTGAATATATTTGTTTATATGTGAATATATGTGTTTATATGTAAATAAGTGTTTATATGTGAATATATGTGTTTAAATGTAAATAATTGTTTATATGTGAATATATGTGTTTATATGTAAATAAGTGTTTATATGTGAACAAATGTGTTAATATATACATAAGTGTTTATATGTGAATATATTTGTTTATATGTGAATATATGTGTTTATATGTAAATAAGTCTTTATATGTGAATATATGTGTTTATATGTAAATAAGTGTTTATATGTGAACAAATGTGTTAATATATACATAAGTGTTTATATGTGAATATATTTGTTTATATGTGAATATATGTGTTTATATGTAAATAAGTCTTTATATGTGAATATATGTGTTTATATGTAAATAAGTGTTTTTATGTGAACAAATGTGTTAATATGTAAATAAGTGTTTATATGTGAATAAATGTGTTAATATGTAAATATGTGTTTATAAGTGAATAAATGTGTTAATATGTAAATAATTGTTTATATGTGAATATATGTGTTTATATTTAAATAAGTGTTTATATGTGAACAAATGTGTTAATATAAACATACGTGTTTATATGTGAATAAATGTGTTAATATGTAAATAAGTGTTTATATGTGAATATTTTTGTTAATATGTAAATATGTGTTTATAAGTGAATAAATGTGTTAATATATACATAAGTGTTTATATGTGAATAAATGTGTTAATATGTAAATAAGTGTTTATATGTGAATATTTGTGTTAATATGTAAATAAGGGTTTATATGTGAATATATTTGTTTATATGTGAATATATGTGTTTAAATGTAAATAATTGTTTATATGTGAATATATGTGTTTATATGTAAATAAGTGTTTATATGTGAACAAATGTGTTAATATATACATAAGTGTTTATATGTGAATATATTTGTTTATATGTGAATGTATGTTTATATGTAAATAAGTGTTTATATGTGAATATATGTGTTTATATGTAAATAAGTCTTTATATGTGAATATATGTGTTTATATGTAAATAAGTGTTTTTATGTGAACAAATGTGTTAATATGTAAATATGTGTTTATAAGTGAATAAATGTGTTAATATGTAAATAATTTTTTATATGTGAACAAATGTGTTTATATGTAAATAATTGTTTATATGTGAATATATGTGTTTATATGTAAATAAATGTGTTAATATGTGAATACATGTGTTTATATGTAAATAAGTGTTTATGTGTGAATAAATGTGTTAAAATGTAAATAAGTGTTTATATGTGAATATATGTGTTAAAATTTAAATAAGTGTTTATATGTGAATAAATGTGTTTATATGTAAATAAGTGTTTATATGTGAATAAATGTGTTTATATGTAAATAATTGTTTATATGTGAATATATGTGTTATTACGTAAATATGTGTTTATAAATGAATAAATGTGTTAATATGTAAATAATTGTTTATATGTGAATATATGTGTTTATATGTAAATAAGTGTTTATATGTGAACAAATGTGTTAATATGTAAATAAATATTTATATTTGAATATATGTGTTTATATGTAAATAAGTGTTTATATGTGAATATATTTGTTTATATGTGAATATATGTGTTTATATGTAAATAAGTGTTTATATGTGAATATATGTGTTTAAATGTAAATAATTGTTTATATGTGAATATATGTGTTTATATGTAAATAAGTGTTTATATGTGAACAAATGTGTTAATATATACATAAGTGTTTATATGTGAATATATTTGTTTATATGTGAATATATGTGTTTATATGTAAATAAGTGTTTATATGTGAATATATTTGTTTATATGTGAATATATGTGTTTATATGTAAATAAGTCTTTATATGTGAATATATGTGTTTATATGTAAATAAGTGTTTTTATGTGAACAAATGTGTTAATATGTAAATAAGTGTTTATATGTGAATAAATGTGTTAATATGTAAATATGTGTTTATAAGTGAATAAATGTGTTAATATGTAAATAATTGTTTATATGTGAATATATGTGTTTATATGTAAATAAGTCTTTATATGTGAATATATGTGTTTATATGTAAATAAGTGTTTATATATGAACAAATGTGTTAATATGTAAATAAATGTTTATATGTGAATATATGTGTTTATATGTAAATAAGTGTTTATATGTGAATATATTTGTTTATATGTGAATATATGTGTTTATATGTAAATAAGTGTTTATATGTGAATATATGTGTTTATATGTAAATAAGTGTTTATATGTGAACAAATGTGTTAATATATACATAAGTGTTTATATGTGAATATATTTGTTTATATGTGAATATATGTGTTTATATGTAAATAAGTCTTTATATGTGAATATATGTGTTTATATGTAAATAAGTGTTTTTATGTGAACAAATGTGTTAATATATAAATAAATGTTTATATGTGAATATATGTGTTTATATGTAAATAAGTGTTTATATGTGAATAAATGTGTTAATATGTAAATATGTGTTTATAAGTGAATAAATGTGTTAATATGTAAATAATTGTTTATATGTGAATATATGTGTTTATATGTAAATAAGTCTTTATATGTGAATATATGTGTTTATATGTAAATAAGTGTTTATATATGAACAAATGTGTTAATATATAAATAAATGTTTATATGTGAATATATGTGTTTATATGTAAATATGTGTTTATAAGTGAATAAATGTGTTAATATATACATAAGTGTTTATATGTGAATAAATGTGTTAATATGTAAATAAGTGTTTATATGTGAATATTTGTGTTAATATGTAAATAAGGGTTTATATGTGAATATATTTGTTTATATGTGAATATATGTGTTTAAATGTAAATAATTGTTTATATGTGAATATATGTGTTTATATGTAAATAAGTGTTTATATGTGAACAAATGTGTTAATATATACATAAGTGTTTATATGTGAATATATTTGTTTATATGTGAATATATATGTTTATATGTAAATAAGTGTTTATATGTGAATATATTTGTTTATATGTGAATATATGTGTTTATATGTAAATAAGTCTTTATATGTGAATATATGTGTTTATATGTAAATAAGTGTTTTTATGTGAACAAATGTGTTAATATGTAAATAAGTGTTTATATGTGAATAAATGTGTTAATATGTAAATATGTGTTTATAAGTGAATAAATGTGTTAATATGTAAATAATTGTTTATATGTGAATATATGTGTTTATATGTAAATAAGTCTTTATATGTGAATATATGTGTTTATATGTAAATAAGTGTTTATATGTGAACAAATGTGTTAATATGTAAATAAATGTTTATATGTGAATATATGTGTTTATATGTAAATAAGTGTTTATATGTGAATATATTTGTTTATATGTGAATATATGTGTTTATATGTAAATAAGTGTTTATATGTGAATATATGTGTTTAAATGTAAATAATTGTTTATATGTGAATATATGTGTTTATATGTAAATAAGTGTTTATATGTGAACAAATGTGTTAATATATACATAAGTGTTTATATGTGAATATATTTGTTTATATGTGAATATATGTGTTTATATGTAAATAAGTCTTTATATGTGAATATATGTGTTTATATGTAAATAAGTGTTTTTATGTGAACAAATGTGTTAATATGTAAATAAGTGTTTATATGTGAACAAATGTGTTAATATATACATACGTGTTTATATGTGAATAAATGTGTTAATATGTAAATAAGTGTTTATATGTGAATATTTTTGTTAATATGTAAATATGTGTTTATAAGTGAATAAATGTGTTAATATATACATAAGTGTTTATATGTGAATAAATGTGTTAATATGTAAATAAGTGTTTATATGTGAATATTTGTGTTAATATGTAAATAAGGGTTTATATGTGAATATATGTGTTTATATGTAAATAAGTGTTTATATGTGAATATATTTGTTTATATGTGAATATATGTGTTTATATGTAAATAAGTCTTTATATGTGAATATATGTGTTTATATGTAAATAAGTGTTTTTATGTGAACAAATGTGTTAATATGTAAATAAGTGTTTATATGTGAATAAATGTGTTAATATGTAAATATGTGTTTATAAGTGAATAAATGTGTTAATATGTAAATAATTGTTTATATGTGAATATATGTGTTTATATGTAAATAAGTGTTTATATGTGAACAAATGTGTTAATATATACATAAGTGTTTATATGTGAATATATTTGTTTATATGTGAATATATGTGTTTATATGTAAATAAGTCTTTATATGTGAATATATGTGTTTATATGTAAATAAGTGTTTTTATGTGAACAAATGTGTTAATATGTAAATAAGTGTTTATATGTGAATAAATGTGTTAATATGTAAATATGTGTTTATAAGTGAATAAATGTGTTAATATGTAAATAATTTTTTATATGTGAACAAATGTGTTTATATGTAAATAATTGTTTATATGTGAATATATGTGTTTATATGTAAATAAATGTGTTAATATGTGAATACATGTGTTTATATGTAAATAAGTGTTTATATGTGAATAAATGTGTTTATATGTAAATAATTGTTTATATGTGAATATATGTTTTATTACGTAAATATGTGTTTATAAATGAATAAATGTGTTAATATGTAAATAATTGTTTATATGTGAATATATGTGTTTATATGTAAATAAGTGTTTATATGTGAATATATGTGTTTATATGTAAATAAGTCTTTATATGTGAATATATGTGTTTATATGTAAATAAGTGTTTATATGTGAACAAATGTGTTAATATGTAAATAAATGTTTATATGTGAATATATGTGTTTATATGTAAATAAGTGTTTATATGTGAATATATTTGTTTATATGTGAATATATGTGTTTATATGTAAATAAGTGTTTATATGTGAATATATGTGTTTAAATGTAAATAATTGTTTATATGTGAATATATGTGTTTATATGTAAATAAGTGTTTATATGTGAACACATGTGTTAATAAATACATAAGTGTTTATATGTGAATATATTTGTTTATATGTGAATATATGTGTTTATATGTAAATAAGTGTTTATATGTGAATATATGTGTTTATATGTAAATAAGTGTTTATATGTGAACAAATGTGTTAATATATACATAAGTGTTTATATGTGAATATATTTGTTTATATGTGAATATATGTGTTTATATGTAAATAAGTCTTTATATGTGAATATATGTGTTTATATGTAAATAAGTGTTTTTATGTGAACAAATGTGTTAATATGTAAATAAGTGTTTATATGTGAATAAATGTGTTAATATGTAAATATGTGTTTATAAGTGAATAAATGTGTTAATATGTAAATAATTGTTTATATGTGAATATAAGTGTTTATATGTAAATAAGTGTTTATATGTGAACAAATGTGTTAATATATACATACGTGTTTATATGTGAATAAATGTGTTAATATGTAAATAAGTGTTTATATGTGAATATTTTTGTTAATATGTAAATATGTGTTTATAAGTGAATAAATGTGTTAATATATACATAAGTGTTTATATGTGAATAAATGTGTTAATATGTAAATAAGTGTTTATATGTGAATATTTGTGTTAATATGTAAATAAGGGTTTATATGTGAATATATTTGTTTATATGTGAATATATGTTTTTAAATGTAAATAATTGTTTATATGTGAATATATGTGTTTATATGTAAATATGTGTTTATAAGTGAATAAATGTGTTAATATGTAAATAATTGTTTATATGTGAATATATGTGTTTATATGTAAATAAGTCTTTATATGTGAATATATGTGTTTATATGTAAATAAGTGTTTATATGTGAACAAATGTGTTAATATGTAAATAAATGTTTATATGTGAATATATGTGTTTATATGTAAATAAGTGTTTATATGTGAATATATTTGTTTATATGTGAATATATGTGTTTATATGTAAATAAGTGTTTATATGTGAATATATGTGTTTAAATGTAAATAATTGTTTATATGTGAATATATGTGTTTATATGTAAATAAGTGTTTATATGTGAACAAATGTGTTAATATATACATAAGTGTTTATATGTGAATATATTTGTTTATATGTGAATATATGTGTTTATATGTAAATAAGTCTTTATATGTGAATATATGTGTTTATATGTAAATAAGTGTTTTTATGTGAACAAATGTGTTAATATGTAAATAAGTGTTTATATGTGAACAAATGTGTTAATATATACATACGTGTTTATATGTGAATAAATGTGTTAATATGTAAATAAGTGTTTATATGTGAATATTTTTGTTAATATGTAAATATGTGTTTATAAGTGAATAAATGTGTTAATATATACATAAGTGTTTATATGTGAATAAATGTGTTAATATGTAAATAAGTGTTTATATGTGAATATTTGTGTTAATATGTAAATAAGGGTTTATATGTGAATATATGTGTTTATATGTAAATAAGTGTTTATATGTGAATATATTTGTTTATATGTGAATATATGTGTTTATATGTAAATAAGTCTTTATATGTGAATATATGTGTTTATATGTAAATAAGTGTTTTTATGTGAACAAATGTGTTAATATGTAAATAAGTGTTTATATGTGAATAAATGTGTTAATATGTAAATATGTGTTTATAAGTGAATAAATGTGTTAATATGTAAATAATTGTTTATATGTGAATATATGTGTTTATATGTAAATAAGTGTTTATATGTGAACAAATGTGTTAATATATACATAAGTGTTTATATGTGAATATATTTGTTTATATGTGAATATATGTGTTTATATGTAAATAAGTCTTTATATGTGAATATATGTGTTTATATGTAAATAAGTGTTTTTATGTGAACAAATGTGTTAATATGTAAATAAGTGTTTATATGTGAATAAATGTGTTAATATGTAAATATGTGTTTATAAGTGAATAAATGTGTTAATATGTAAATAATTTTTTATATGTGAACAAATGTGTTTATATGTAAATAATTGTTTATATGTGAATATATGTGTTTATATGTAAATAAATGTGTTAATATGTGAATACATGTGTTTATATGTAAATAAGTGTTTATATGTGAATAAATGTGTTTATATGTAAATAATTGTTTATATGTGAATATATGTGTTATTACGTAAATATGTGTTTATAAATGAATAAATGTGTTAATATGTAAATAATTGTTTATATGTGAATATATGTGTTTATATGTAAATAAGTGTTTATATGTGAATATATGTGTTTATATGTAAATAAGTCTTTATATGTGAATATATGTGTTTATATGTAAATAAGTGTTTATATGTGAACAAATGTGTTAATATGTAAATAAATGTTTATATGTGAATATATGTGTTTATATGTAAATAAGTGTTTATATGTGAATATATTTGTTTATATGTGAATATATGTGTTTATATGTAAATAAGTGTTTATATGTGAATATATGTGTTTAAATGTAAATAATTGTTTATATGTGAATATATGTGTTTATATGTAAATAAGTGTTTATATGTGAACACATGTGTTAATAAATACATAAGTGTTTATATGTGAATATATTTGTTTATATGTGAATATATGTGTTTATATGTAAATAAGTGTTTATATGTGAATATATGTGTTTATATGTAAATAAGTGTTTATATGTGAACAAATGTGTTAATATATACATAAGTGTTTATATGTGAATATATTTGTTTATATGTGAATATATGTGTTTATATGTAAATAAGTCTTTATATGTGAATATATGTGTTTATATGTAAATAAGTGTTTTTATGTGAACAAATGTGTTAATATGTAAATAATTTTTTATATGTGAACAAATGTGTTTATATGTAAATAATTGTTTATATGTGAATATATGTGTTTATATGTAAATAAATGTGTTAATATGTGAATACATGTGTTTATATGTAAATAAGTGTTTATATAAGAATAAATGTGTTTATATGTAAATAATTGTTTATATGTGAATATATGTTTTATTACGTAAATATGTGTTTATAAATGAATAAATGTGTTAATATGTAAATAATTGTTTATATGTGAATATATGTGTTTATATGTAAATAAGTGTTTATATGTGAATATATGTGTTTATATGTAAATAAGTCTTTATATGTGAATATATGTGTTTATATGTAAATAAGTGTTTATATGTGAACAAATGTGTTAATATGTAAATAAATGTTTATATGTGAATATATGTGTTTATATGTAAATAAGTGTTTATATGTGAATATATTTGTTTATATGTGAATATATGTGTTTATATGTAAATAAGTGTTTATATGTGAATATATGTGTTTAAATGTAAATAATTGTTTATATGTGAATATATGTGTTTATATGTAAATAAGTGTTTATATGTGAACACATGTGTTAATAAATACATAAGTGTTTATATGTGAATATATTTGTTTATATGTGAATATATGTGTTGATATGTAAATAAGTGTTTATATGTGAATATATGTGTTTATATGTAAATAAGTGTTTATATGTGAACAAATGTGTTAATATATACATAAGTGTTTATATGTGAATATATTTGTTTATATGTGAATATATGTGTTTATATGTAAATAAGTCTTTATATGTGAATATATGTGTTTATATGTAAATAAGTGTTTTTATGTGAACAAATGTGTTAATATGTAAATAAGTGTTTATATGTGAATAAATGTGTTAATATGTAAATATGTGTTTATAAGTGAATAAATGTGTTAATATGTAAATAATTGTTTATATGTGAATATATGTGTTTATATGTAAATAAGTGTTTATATGTGAACAAATGTGTTAATATATACATACGTGTTTATATGTGAATAAATGTGTTAATATGTAAATAAGTGTTTATATGTGAATATTTTTGTTAATATGTAAATATGTGTTTATAAGTGAATAAATGTGTTAATATATACATAAGTGTTTATATGTGAATAAATGTGTTAATATGTAAATAAGTGTTTATATGTGAATATTTGTGTTAATATGTAAATAAGGGTTTATATGTGAATATATTTGTTTATATGTGAATATATGTTTTTAAATGTAAATAATTGTTTATATGTGAATATATGTGTTTATATGTAAATAAGTGTTTATATGTGAATATATGTGTTTATATGTAAATAAGTCTTTATATGTGAATATATGTGTTTATATGTAAATAAGTGTTTTTATGTGAACAAATGTGTTAATATGTAAATATGTGTTTATAAGTGAATAAATGTGTTAATATGTAAATAATTTTTTATATGTGAACAAATGTGTTTATATGTAAATAATTGTTTATATGTGAATATATGTGTTTATATGTAAATAAATGTGTTAATATGTGAATACATGTGTTTATATGTAAATAAGTGTTTATGTGTGAATAAATGTGTTAAAATGTAAATAAGTGTTTATATGTGTATATATGTGTTAAAATTTAAATAAGTGTTTGTATGTGAATAAATGTGTTTATATGTAAATAAGTGTTTATATGTGAATATATGTGTTTAAATGTAAATAATTGTTTATATGTGAATATATGTGTTTATATGTAAATAAGTGTTTATATGTGAATAAATGTGTTTATATGTAAATAATTGTTTATATGTGAATATATGTGTTTATATGTAAATAAGTGTTTATATGTGAATATATGTGTTTATATGTAAATAAGTGTTTATGTGTGAACAAATGTGTTAATATGTAAATAAATGTTTATATGTGAATATATGTGTTTATATGTAAATAAGTGTTTATATGTGAATTATTTTGTTTATATGTGAATATATGTGTTTATATGTAAATAAGTGTTTATATGTGAATATATGTGTTTAAATGTAAATAATTGTTTAAATGTGAATATATGTGTTTATATGTAAATAAGTGTTTATATGTGAACAAATGTGTTAATATATACATAAGTGTTTATATGTGAATATATTTGTTTATATGTGAATATATGTGTTTATATGTAAATAAGTCTTTATATGTGAATATATGTGTTTATATGTAAATAAGTGTTTTTATGTGAACAAATGTGTTAATATGTAAATAAGTGTTTATATGTGAATAAATGTGTTAATATGTATATATGTGTTTATAAGTGAATAAATGTGTTAATATGTAAATAATTTTTTATATGTGAACAAATGTGTTTATATGTAAATAATTGTTTATATGTGAATATATGTGTTTATATGTAAATAAATGTGTTAATATGTGAATACATGTGTTTATATGTAAATAAGTGTTTATATGTGAATATATGTGTTAAAATGTAAATAAGTGTTTATATGTGAATAAATGTGTTTATATGAAAATAAGTGTTTATATGTGAATAAATGTGTTTATATGTAAATAATTGTTTATATGTGAATATATGTGTTATTACGTAAATATGTGTTTATAAATGAATAAATGTGTTAATATGTAAATAATTGTTTATATGTGAATATATGTGTTTATATGTAAATAAGTGTTTATATGTGAATATATGTGTTTATATGTAAATAAGTGTTTATATGTGAACAAATGTGTTAATATGTAAATAAATGTTTATATGTGAATATATGTGTTTATATGTAAATAAGTGTTTATATGTGAATATATTTGTTTATTTGTGAATATATGTGTTTATATGTAAATAAGTGTTTATATGTGAATATATGTGTTTAAATGTAAATAATTGTTTATATGTGAATATATGTGTTATTACGTAAATATGTGTTTATAAATGAATAAATGTGTTAATATGTAAATAATTGTTTATATGTGAATATATGTGTTTATATGTAAATAAGTGTTTATATGTGAATATATGTGTTTATATGTAAATAAGTGTTTATATGTGAATATTTGTGTTAATATGTAAATAAATGTTTATATGTTAATATATGTGTTTATATGTAAATAAGTGTTTATATGTGAATATATTTGTTTATTTGTGAATATATGTGTTTATATGTAAATAAGTGTTTATATGTGAATATATGTGTTTAAATGTAAATAATTGTTTATATGTGAATATATGTGTTTATATGTAAATAAGTGTTTATATGTGAACAAATGTGTTAATATGTAAATATGTGTTTATAATTGAATAAATGTGTTAATATGTAAATAATTGTTTATATGTGAATATATGTGTTTATATATAAATAAGTGTTTATATGTGAACAAATGTGTTAATATATACATACGTGTTTATATGTGAATAAATGTGTTAATATTTAAATAAGTGTTTATATGTGAATATTTTTGTTAATATGTAAATATGTGTTTATAAGTGAATAAATGTGTTAATATGTAAATAAGTGTTTATATGTGGATAAATGTGTGTGAGTGTGTGAGTGTGTGTGAGTGATATTGTGAGTGTGTGTGAGTGAGTGTGTGTGAGTGTATGAGTGTGAGTGAGTGAGTGTGTGAGTGAGTGAGTGAGTGTGTGAGTGTGTGAGTGAGTGTGTGTGATTGAGTGTGTGAATGTGTGTGAGTGACTGTGTGAGTGAATGAGTGTGAGGGTGAGTGAGGGTGAGTGTGTGTGAGTGTGTGTGTGTGAGTTTGTGTGAGTGATTTTGTGAGTGTGTGTGTGAGTGTATGAGTGTGAGTGAGTGAGTGTGTGAGTGAGTGAGTGAATGTGTGTGAGTGACTGTGTGTGAGTGAATGAGTGTGAGGGTGAGTGAGAGTGTGTGTGTGATTGTGTGTGTGAGTGAGTGTGAGTGTGAGTGAGTGTGTGTGTGTGTGTGTGTGAGTGTGTGTGTGAGTGTGTTTGTGAGAGTGAGTGTGAGTGAGTGAGTGTGTGAGTGAATGTGTGTGTGTGTGTGTGTGTGTGTGAGAGTGTGTTTGAATGAGTGTGAGTGTGTGTGTGTGAGTGATTTTGTGAGTGTGTGTGAGTGAGTTTGTGTGAGTGTGTGTGTGAGTGAGTGTATGAGTGTGAGTGAGTGTGTGTGAGTGAGAGTGTGTGGGTGAGTGTGTGAGTAAATGTGTGAGTGTGTGTGAGTGAATTAGTGTGTGAGTGTGTGTGAGTGAGAGTGTGTGTGAGTGTGTGTGAATGAGTGTGTGTGAATGAGTGTGTGAGTGAATTAGTGTGTGAGTGTGTGTGAATGAATTAGTGTGCGTGTGAGTGAGTTAATTAGTGTGAGTGAGTGTGCGTGAGTGAGTGAGTGAGTGAGTGAGTGAGTGTGTGTGAGTGAGTGTGAGAGAGTGTGTTTGAGTGAGTGTGTGTGATTGAGTGTGAGTGTGTGTGTGAGTGACTGTGTGAGTGAGTGTGTGTGTGTGAGTGTATGTGTGAGTGAGTGTGTGTGAGTGTGTGTGAGTGTGTGTGTGAGTGAGTGTGAGTGAGTGTTTGTGATTGAATGTGTGTGAGTGTGTGTGAGTGAGTGTGTGTGTGTGTGTGAGTGTGTGTGAGTGAGTGAGTGTGAGTGTGTGTGAGTGTGATTGAGTGTGTGAGTGTGTGTGAGTGTATGAGTGTGAGTGAGTGTGTGAGTGAGTGTGTTAGTGAGTGTGTGAGTGAGTGTGTGAGTGAGTGTGTGTGATTGAGTGTGTGAATGTGTGTGAGTGACTGTGTGTGAGTGAGTGAGTGTGAGGGTGAGTGAGGGTGTGTGTGAGTGAGTGTGTGTGAGTGAGTGTGTGTGTGTGTGAGTGAGTGTGTGAGTGTGTTTGTGAGAGTGAGTGTGAGTGAGTGAGTGTGTGAGTGTGAGTGTGTGAGTGAGTGTGTGTTAGTGTGAGTGTGTGTGTGTGTGAGTGTATGAGTGTGAGTGAGTGTGTGTGAGTGAGAGTGTATGGGTGAGTGTGTGAGTAAATGTGTGAGTGAGTGTGTGTGAGTGAGAGTGTGTGTGAATGAGTGTGTGTGAATGAGTGTGTAAGTGAATTAGTGTGTGAGTGTGAGTGAATTAGTGTGTGAGTGAGTGAGTGTGTGTGAATGATTTAGTGTGTGAGTGAGTGTGCGTGAGTGAGTGAGTGTGTGTGAGTGAGTGTGAGTGTGTTTGAGTGAGTGTGTGTGTGAGTGAGTGTGTGAGTGTGTGTGAGTGACTGTGTGAGTGAGTGTGTGTGTGTGTGAGTGTGTGATTGAGTGTGTGAGTGTGTGAGTGAGTGTGTGTGTGTGAGTGTGTGAGTGTGATTGAGTGTGTGAATGTGTGTGAGTGACTGTGTGTGAGTGAGTGAATTAGTGTGTGTGTGAGTGTGTGTGTGTGATTGTGTGAGAGTGTGCGAGTGCGTGAGTGTGTAAGAGTGAGTGAGTGAGTGTGTTTGTGAGAGAGTGAGTGTGTGAGTGTGTGTGTGTGTGAGTGTGTGTGAGTGACTGTGTGAGTGTGTGTGTGTGTGTGTGTGTGAGTGTGTGTGATTGAGCGTGTGAGTGTGTGTGAGTGACTGTGTGTGAGTGTGTGTGTGAGTGTGTGTGTGTGATTGTGTGAGAGTGTGCGAGTGCGTGAGTGTGTAAGAGTGAGTGTGTGAGTGTGTTTGTGAGAGAGTGAGTGTGTGTGTGTGTGTGTTTGTGATTGAGTGTGTGAGTTTGTGTGAGTGTGTGAGTGTGTGTGATTGAGTGTGTGAATGTGTGTGTGACTGAATTAGTGTGTGAGTGAGTGTGTAAGAGTGAGTGAGCGTGTGTGTCTGAGTGAATGTGTGAGTGAGTGTGTGTGTGTGTGAGAGAGTGTGTGTGAGTGCGTGAGTGTGTGTGTGTGACATGAAACTTCCTGAATCACTCTAACTTCTTTTAACCATTTACATTCAGATCAATATTTCATGTCCATTTATTTGACAAGCAGTCGTGTAATAAGTTGGAAGAATCCCACATGGAGAATATCGAGTCTTCCACATTTCTGATATTTTCTGTCTGATCTTCTGCAGATATCTACATGTGTGTGGTGTTATACTCTGATAATGTGCAGAGAAGGGAAGTATATTGGTGTCGTGAACATAATGGTGGGAACCAGTAACTCAGAAAAGGAAGTTCAGCCCAGTTTAGCCCTGCTGGAGCCCATCATGGAGAAGAACCAACCAAACAGAAGCTCAAAACTTGAGTTTGTTCACTGAAAGGAATATTCCGGATTCTGTACAAGTTAATCTCAATCGACAGCATTTGTGTCATAATGTTGATCACCACAAATATTAATTTGACTCGTTCCTCCTTTTCTTTAAATGTGTGTTCCAGTGAGACACTTCAAATGCAAGTCAATGGGGTTTAATTTGTCAACATTAAAATACTGTTTCACAAGTATAGACACAAGACATAAACAATATGTGTGTTAACATGATCTTACTGTCATTAAATCATTCAATAACCGCATCTGTGTGAAGTTCCAACTTTAGTTTTACTGTACATGTCAGTGACCGTATGTGTGTGTGTCAGTCAGTAATATGATGGTCCCTACAGACGGCCGCAGCAGTCTAGTGCACATCTAGTGCACTCGAGTATGCAATGCAGATTTACGGCTTAGTTTACGGTCTTGGGTTTTCGTTTAGAGCTTCATCTCACTCTTGTATGATCCCGCAACACACTTTGAGATGAAGAACGATGACATCATGGATCTGTACAGCCGCATCACGGGGTCAGATTTCATCTTCAGGGACCCCAGAGACTGTGACGTCGACTCGGAGTAAAAAAAAAACACGACAAACAATCCAATCTATAAGCACACATACGTGTACACACCTTTAATCTCTGCATCCATACACACAATCGTCGTTATCACACTGTCATTTAAACACAAATATCATTAATAATGACAAACATGGACTAATAATAAAACAAGATATTCATGTTTTTAGTTCTATAATGATTCTCAACAGATTTAATCACACTGCTGTTTGTCTAGTCATGTGATGCTGTTATTCTCTTATAAGATTATATAACATAAATGTAATCTGATACAGTTATTCGATGACTGTCGAGGCTGGAGGAGGAATCAAACCGGCCGCTGTTATTCGCCTCTCACTCGACAGGAAGTTGAATGTCGCACATGCATTCGGCTGTGAGGAAAACAATTCAAACGATTAAACTCTATTAAACCTTCATTGACATAAACTGCTCTATGATATATAAACATTTAAACAGAAACAAAAACAGGTTAAAAGAATATTCAAGTTCATCTGAATCGACAGCATTTGTGGCATAATGTTGATTACCACAAAAATTAATTTAGACTAGTTCCTCCTTTTTTATCTGTTATATGGATTGAGCTTAATTTGTATTGAACCTGGAATATTCCTTTAAGAGTTTTAAGAGAGTGATTTGAGGATGTTTACCGTGTCTTGGATTTCTACAGCAATTCCTTTCTTCTTGAGGAACGCGAGAACGTTTGGATCCAGACGTTCAGTACGAGATCCGGTTCCCAACACCAGAACCTCTGAAGAACCAGTGTTATCAGTCACATGAAGAACAAGAATCTCTCTCACATTCTGTGTCTGCACACAAGCATACTGTCTAGTGTAGTACACCAAATATACTGCCAATAAATCTACCACATCTGATATTACTTCCTGTTTATTCACAACATTGAGATTGGAAGTCAGAAATATAGTAGCTCATCCGGGTACTCCTTACATAGAGACAGGTAACATTCACAGTATCCATATGAAAAATACTAGTGAAACAGTATGATTAGTATGGTAGTATGAGTAGTATTGAAGTATAGTTGTATGAGTAGTTTGGTAAGTATGAGAAATATGAGTAATATGGCAGAATTAGTATGGTAGTATGAATAGTGTGGGTAGTATGGGTAGTATGAATAGTGTGGGTAGTATGAATAGTATGGTAGAATGAGTAATATGGTAGTATGAATAGTATGGTAGTATGAATAGTGTGGGTAGTATGAATAGTGTGGGTAGTATGAGTAGGATGGGTAGTATGAGTAGTATGGGTAGTATGAGTAGGATGGTAGTATGAGGAGTATGTAGTATGAATAATGTGGGTAGTATGAATAGTATGGGTAGTATGAGTAGGATGATAATAAGAGTAGGATGGTAGTATGAGTAGGATGGTAGTATGAGTAGGATGGTAGTATGAGTAGAATGGTAGTATGAGTAGAATGGTAGTATGAGTAGAATGGTAGTATGAGTAGAATGGTAGTATGGTAGTATGAGTAATATGGTAGTATGAGTAGGATGGTAGTATGAATAATGTGGGTAGTATGAATAGTGTGGGTAGTATGAGTAGTATGAATAGTATTGTAGAATGAGTAGGATGATAATAAGAGTAGGATGGTAGTATGAGTAGGATGGTAGTTGGGTAGTATGAGTAGGATGGCAGTATGAGTAGAATGGTAGTATGAGGAGTATGGTAGTATGAATAATGTGGGTAGTATGAATAGTGTGGGTAGTATGAATAGTATGGGTAGTATGAATAGTATTGTAGAATGAGTAGGATGATAATAAGAGTAGGATGGTAGTATGAGGAGTATGGTAGTATGAGGAGTATGGTAGTATGAGTAGGATGGGTAGTATGAGGAGTATGGTAGTAGGGTTAGTATTGATTTTCTCTTCAGTATGAGTAGGAGGGTAATATGAGTAGGATGGTAGTAGGGTTAGTATTGATTTTCTCTTCAGTATGAGTAGGATGGGTAGTATGAGGAGTATGGTAGTAGGGTTAGTATTGATTTTCTCTTAAGTATGAGTAGGAGGGTAATATGAGTAGGAGGGTAGTATAAGTAGGATGGTAGTTGGGTAGTATGAGTAGGATGGCAGTATGAGGAGTATGGCAGTAGGGTTAGTATTGATTTTCTCTTCAGTATGAGTAGGATGGGTAGTATGAGGAGTATGGAAGTATCAGTAGGATGGTAGTATGAGTAGGATGGTAGTATGAGTAGGATGGTAGTTGGGTAGTATGAGTAGGATGGCAGTATGAGGAGTACGGTAGTATGAGTAGGATGGCAGTATGAGGAGTATGGCAGTAGGGTTAGTATTGATTTTCTCTTCAGTATGAGTAGGATGGGTAGTATGAGGAGTACGGTAGTATGAGTAGGATGAGTAGGATGAGTAGGAGGGTAGTATGAGGAGTATGGCAGTATGAGGAGTATGGCAGTATGAGGAGTATGGCAGTATGAGTAGGATGAGTAGGAGGGTAGTATGAGGAGTATGGTAGTAGGGTTAGTATTGATTTTCTCTTCAGTATGAGTAGGATGGGTAGTATGAGTAGGATGGTAGTATGAGGAGTATGGTAGTATGAGGAGTATGGTAGTATGAGTAGGATGGGTAGTATGAGTAGGATGGGTAGTATGAGGAGTATGGTAGTATGAGTAGGATGAGTAGGAGGGTAGTATGAGTAGGAGGGTAGTATGAGTAGGATGGTAGTATGGTAGTATGAGGAGTATGGTAGTATGAGGAGTATGGTAGTAGGGTTAGTATTGATTTTCTCTTCAGTATAAGTAGGAGGGTAGTATGAGTAGGATGGTAGTATGGTAGTATGAGGAGTATGGTAGTATGAGGAGTATGGTAGTAGGGTTAGTATTGATTTTCTCTTCAGTATGAGTAGGGTGGGTAGTATGAGGAGTATGGTAGTAGGGTTAGTATTGATTTTCTCTTCAGTATGAGTAGGGTGGGTAGTATGAGGAGTATGGTAGTAGGGTTAGTATTGATTTTCTCTTCAGTATGAGTAGGATGGTAGTATGAGGAGTATGGTAGTATGAGGAGTATGGTAGTATGAGGAGTATGGTAGTATGAGGAGTATGGCAGTATGAGGAGTATGGCAGTATGAGTAGGATGAGTAGGAGGGTAGTATGAGTAGGATGGTAGTATGAGTAGGATGAGTAGGAGGGTAGTATGAGTAGGATGGTAATATGAGTAGGATGAGTAGGAGGGTAGTATGAGTAGGAGGGTAATATGAGTAGGATGGTAATATGAGGAGTGTGGCAGTATGAGTAGGATGGCAGTATGAGGAGTATGGCAGTATGAGGAGTATGGCAGTATGAGGAGGATGGTAGTACGAGTAGGATGAGTAAGATGGTAGTATGAGTAGGAGGGTAGTATGAGTAGGAGGGTAGTTGGGTAGTATGAGGAGTATGGTAGTATGAGGAGTATGGTAGTATGAGGAGTATGGCAGTATGAGGAGTATGGCAGTATGAGGAGTATGGCAGTATGAGTAGGATGAGTAGGAGGGTAGTATGAGGAGTATGGTAGTATGAGGAGTATGGTAGTATGAGGAGTATGGTAGTTGGGTAGTATGAGGAGTATGGTAGTATGAGGAGTATGGTAGTATGAGGAGTGTGGTAGTATGAGGAGTGTGGCAGTATGAGGAGTATGGTAGTATGAGGAGTATGGTAGTATGAGGAGTGTGGCAGTATGAGGAGTATGGTAGTATGAGGAGTATGGGTAGTATGAGTAGGAGGGTAGTATGAGTAGGAGGGTAGTTGGGTAGTATGAGGAGTATGGTAGTATGAGGAGTATGGTAGTATGAGGAGGATGGTAGTATGAGGAGTATGGTAGTTGGGTAGTATGAGGAGTATGGTAGTATGAGGAGTATGGTAGTATGAGGAGTGTGGCAGTATGAGGAGTATGGTAGTATGAGGAGTATGGTAGTATGAGGAGTGTGGCAGTATGAGGAGTATGGTAGTATGAGGAGTATGGTAGTATGAGGAGTATGGGTAGTATGAGTAGGAGGGTAGTATGAGTAGGAGGGTAGTTGGGTAGTATGAGGAGTATGGTAGTATGAGGAGTATGGTAGTATGAGGAGGATGGTAGTATGAGTAGTATGAGGAGTATGGCAGTATGAGGAGTATGGCAGTATGAGGAGTATGGCAGTATGAGTAGGATGAGTAGGAGGGTAGTATGAGTAGGATGGTAATATGAGGAGTATGGTAGTATGAGTAGGATGAGTAGGATGGGTAGGATGAGTAGGAGGGTAGTATGAGTAGGAGGGTAATATGAGTAGGATGGTAATATGAGTAGGATGGCAGTATGAGGAGTATGGCAGTATGAGGAGTATGGCAGTATGAGTAGGATGAGTAGGAGGGTAGTATGAGTAGGATGGTAATATGAGTAGGAGGGTAATATGAGTAGGATGGTAATATGAGTAGGAGGGTAGTATGAGTAGGATGGTAATATGAGGAGTATGGTAGTATGAGTAGGATGGGTAGTATGAGTAGGATGGGTAGGATGAGTAGGATGGGTAGGACGAGTAGGAGGGTAGTATGAGTAGGAGGGTAATATGAGTAGGATGGTAATATGAGTAGGATGGCAGTATGAGGAGTATGGCAGTATGAGGAGTATGGCAGTATGAGTAGGATGAGTAGGAGGGTAGTATGAGTAGGATGGTAATATGAGGAGTATGGTAGTATGAGTAGGATGGGTAGTATGAGTAGGATGGGTAGGATGAGTAGGAGGGTAGTATGAGTAGGAGGGTAATATGAGTAGGAGGGTAATATGAGTAGGATGGTAATATGAGGAGTATGGCAGTATGAGGAGTATGGCAGTATGAGGAGTATGGCAGTATGAGTAGGATGAGTAGGAGGGTAGTATGAGTAGGATGAGTAGGAGGGTAGTATGAGTAGGATGGTAATATGAGGAGTATGGTAGTATGAGTAGGATGGGTAGTATGAGTAGGATGGGTAGGATGAGTAGGATGGGTAGGATGAGTAGGAGGGTAGTATGAGTAGGAGGGTAGTATGAGTAGGATGGTAATATGAGTAGGATGGCAGTATGAGGAGTATGGCAGTATGAGGAGTATGGCAGTATGAGTAGGATGAGTAGGAGGGTAGTATGAGTAGGATGGTAATATGAGGAGTATGGTAGTATGAGTAGGATGGGTAGTATGAGTAGGATGGGTAGGATGAGTAGGATGGGTAGGATGAGTAGGAGGGTAGTATGAGTAGGAGGGTAATATGAGTAGGATGGCAGTATGAGGAGTATGGCAGTATGAGGAGTATGGCAGTATGAGTAGGATGAGTAGGAGGGTAGTATGAGTAGGATGGTAATATGAGGAGTATGGTAGTATGAGGAGTATGGTAGTATGAGGAGTATGGTAGTATGAGTAGGATGGGTAGTATGAGTAGGATGGGTAGGATAAGTAGGAGGGTAGTATGAGTAGGAGGGTAATATGAGTAGGATGGTAATATGAGTAGGATGGCAGTATGAGGAGTGTGGCAGTATGAGGAGTGTGGCAGTATGAGGAGTGTGGCAGTATGAGGAGTGTGGCAGTATGAGTAGGATGAGTAGGAGGGTAGTATGAGTAGGAGGGTAGTATGAGTAGGAGGGTAGTATGAGTAGGATGGTAGTATGAGGAGTATGGTAGTATGAGTAGGATGGGTAGTATGAGGAGTATGGTAGTATGAGGAGTATGGTAGTATGAGTAGGATGGTAGAATGAGTATGATGGTAGTATGAGGAGTATGAGTAGGATGGTAGTATGAGTAGGATGGTAGTATGAGGAGTATGAGTAGGATGGTAGTATGAGTATGAGTAGGATGGTAGTATGAGTAGGATGAGTAGGATGGTAGTATGAGTAGAATGGTAGTATGAGGAGTATGAGTAGTATGGTAGTATGAGTAGTATGGTAGTATGAGTAGGATGGTAGTATGAGGAGTATGGTAGTATGAGTAGGATGGTAGTATGAGGAGTATGGTAGTATGAGTAGGATGGTAGTATGAGGAGTATGGTAGTATGAGGAGTATGGTAATATAATATTACAAACATAGTGTTAGTCTTACCAATCCGTGGCTCCAGCAGATAAAACAGAGACAAACTCTCCACAGTTATATCTGTGTGACAGCCCACCTACAAACACATCAGACAACATGAACCACTGCTGGTTTTATAGACACTAATCTGGACATTACTGATTCATATACACAGTACCTTGATTAAATGCAAATACTATCCACATTTTATTCACTTATGAACTGTTAAACATAAACAGTTCTCCAGGAAAGGAGTGATATTTAAATGAATGTTAAGGCACTTAATTTTTAAGCCCAAAATCACTGTATGTCCAACTTAAACACAGATTAAAATTTACATGAACAGTCTCTTCTCTTTAGATTCATGAGTGAAGACACAAAACACGTTGTCTGGTGATTCTGACACAGATTCGTGAATCGATTCACAAAATTAATCGTTAGACACTTCAAACAGATTCAAAAGAATCGATTTGATCAAAAGATTTGAATCAAACATTTAATTCTGGAATAAGATATCACTATCGGCGATCCGCATGGAGTTTAATTACAATTATTGTATTTTTTGTGGTGTTCAAGTGAAAAAGTTACAAAATGGTCTGCAGAAATGTATTGGAGTAAGAGTATTGATTTTCTCTTCAAAAAGTTATTGCACAATAGCATGTACTGAATTGCATAGTGCACTGTACATTAGTGTGAAAGTGTATTCATTTGTGTAATGCACTGCACATTAGCCTGAAAGTGCATTCATTTGTGTAGTGCACTGCACATTAGTGTGAAAGTGTATTCATCTGTGTAGTGCACTGCACATTAGCGTGAAAGTGTATTCATCTGTGTAGTGCACTGCACATTAGCCTGAAAGTGTATTCATCTGTGTAGTGCACTGTACATTAGTGTGAAAGTGTATTCATTTGTGTAATGCACTGCACATTAGCCTGAAAGTGTATTCATTTGTGTAGTGCACTGCACATTAGCGTGAAAGTGTATTCATTTGTGTAGTGCACTGCACATTAGCCTGAAAGTGTATTCATCTGTGTAGTGATGTACATTAGCCTGAAAGTGTATTCATCTGTGTAGTGCACTGTACATTAGCCTGAAAGTGTATTCATCTGTGTAGTTCACTGCACATTAGCCTGAAAGTGTATTCATCTGTGTAGTGCACTGTAAATTAGCCTGAAAGTGTATTCATCTGTGTAGTGCACTGCACATTAGCGTGAAAGTGTATTCATCTGTGTAGTGCCCTGCACATTAGCCTGAAAGTGTATTCATCTGTGTAGTGCCCTGCACATTAGCCTGAAAGTGTATTCATCTGTGTAGTGCACTGCACATTAGCGTGAAAGTGTATTCATCTGTGTAGTGCACTGCACATTAGCCTGAAAGTGTATTCATCTGTGTATTGCACTGCACATTAGCGTGAAAGTGTATTCATCTGTGTAGTGCACTGCACATTAGCCTGAAAGTGTATTCATCTGTGTAGTGCACTGCACTTTAGCGTGAAAGTGTATTCATCTGTGTAGTGCACTGCACATTAGCGTGAAAGTGTATTCATCTGTGTAGTGCACTGCACATTAGCGTGAAAGTGTATTCATGTGTAGTGCACTGCACATTAGCCTGAAAGTGTATTCATCTGTGTAATGCACTGCACATTAGCCTGAAAGTGTATTCATCTGTGTAGTGCACTGCACATTAGCCTGAAAGTGTATTCATCTGTGTACTGCACTGTACATTAGTGTGAAAGTGTATTCATTTGTGTAATGCACTGCACATTAGCCTGAAAGTGCATTCATTTGTGTAGTGCACTGCACATTAGCGTGAAAGTGTATTCATCTGTGTAGTGCACTGCACATTAGCCTGAAAGTGTATTCATCTGTGTAGTGATGTACATTAGCCTGAAAGTGTATTCATCTGTGTAGTGCACTGTACATTAGCCTGAAAGTGTATTCATCTGTGTAGTGCCCTGCACATTAGCCTGAAAGTGTATTCATCTGTGTAGTGCACTGTAAATTAGCCTGAAAGTGTATTCATCTGTGTAGTGCACTGCACATTAGCGTGAAAGTGTATTCATCCGTGTAGTGCCCTGCACATTAGCCTGAAAGTGTATTCATCTGTGTAGTGCCCTGCACATTAGCCTGAAAGTGTATTCATCTGTGTAGTGCCCTGCACATTAGCGTGAAAGTGTATTCATCTGTGTAGTGCACTGCACATTAGCCTGAAAGTGTATTCATCTGTGTAGTGCACTGCACATTAGCCTGAAAGTGTATTCATCTGTGTAGTGCACTGCACATTAGCCTGAAAGTGTATTCATCTGTGTAGTGCACTGCACATTAGCGTGAAAGTGTATTCATCTGTGTAGTGCACTGCACATTAGCCTGAAAGTGTATTCATCTGTGTAGTGCACTGCACTTTAGCGTGAAAGTGTATTCATCTGTGTAGTGCACTGCACATTAGCGTGAAAGTGTATTCATCTGTGTAGTGCACTGCACATTAGCGTGAAAGTGTATTCATCTGTGTAGTGCACTGCACATTAGCCTGAAAGTGTATTCATCTGTGTAGTGTACTGCACATTAGCCTGAAAGTGTATTCATCTGTGTAGTGCACTGCACATTAGCGTGAAAGTGTATTCATCTGTGTAGTGCACTGCACATTAGCGTGAAAGTGTATTCATCTGTGTAGTGCACTGCACATTAGCGTGAAAGTGTATTCATCTGTGTATTGCACTGTACATTAGCCTGAAAGTGTATTCATCTGTGTAGTGCACTGCACATTAGCCTGAAAGTGTATTCATCTGTGTAGTGCACTGCACATTAGCGTGAAAGTGTATTCATCTGTGTAGTGCACTGCACATTAGCGTGAAAGTGTATTCATCTGTGTAGTGCACTGTACATTAGCCTGAAAGTGTATTCATCTGTGTAGTGCACTGCACATTAGCGTGAAAGTGTACTGATTTATGTAGTGCACTGCACATTAGCTTGAAAGTGTATCGATTTAAACAGTGCACTGCACATTAGCTTGAAAGTGTATCGATTTAAACAGTGCACTGTACATTAGCGTGAAAGCATATCGATTTGCACATTGCACTGTACATTAGCGTGAAAGCATATCGATTTGCACAGTGCACTGTAAATTAGCGTGAATGTGTACTGATTTATGTAGTGCACTGCACATTAGCTTGAAAGTGTATCGATTTAACAGTGCATTGTACATTAGCTTGAAAGTGTATCGATTTAACAGTGCATTGTACATTAGCTTGAAAGTGTCGATTTGCACAGTCCACTGTAAATTAGCGTGAAAGTGTGTCGATTATTTGCACAGTGCACTGTAAATTAACGTGAAAGTGTGTCGATTTGCACAGTGCAATGTAAATTAGCTGAAAGTGTATCGATTTAAACAGTGCACTGTACATTAGCGTGAAAGTGTATTCATCTGTGTAGTGCACTGCACATTAGCGTGAAAGTGTATTCATCTGTGTAGTGCACTGCACATTAGCCTGAAAGTGTATTCATCTGTGTAGTGTACTGCACATTAGCCTGAAAGTGTATTCATCTGTGTAGTGCACTGCACATTAGCGTGAAAGTGTATTCATCTGTGTAGTGCACTGCACATTAGCGTGAAAGTGTATTCATCTGTGTAGTGCACTGCACATTAGCGTGAAAGTGTATTCATCTGTGTATTGCACTGTACATTAGCCTGAAAGTGTATTCATCTGTGTAGTGCACTGCACATTAGCCTGAAAGTGTATTCATCTGTGTAGTGCACTGCACATTAGCGTGAAAGTGTATTCATCTGTGTAGTGCACTGCACATTAGCGTGAAAGTGTATTCATCTGTGTAGTGCACTGTACATTAGCCTGAAAGTGTATTCATCTGTGTAGTGCACTGCACATTAGCGTGAAAGTGTACTGATTTATGTAGTGCACTGCACATTAGCTTGAAAGTGTATCGATTTAAACAGTGCACTGCACATTAGCTTGAAAGTGTATCGATTTAAACAGTGCACTGTACATTAGCGTGAAAGCATATCGATTTGCACATTGCACTGTACATTAGCGTGAAAGCATATCGATTTGCACAGTGCACTGTAAATTAGCGTGAATGTGTACTGATTTATGTAGTGCACTGCACATTAGCTTGAAAGTGTATCGATTTAACAGTGCATTGTACATTAGCTTGAAAGTGTATCGATTTAACAGTGCATTGTACATTAGCTTGAAAGTGTCGATTTGCACAGTCCACTGTAAATTAGCGTGAAAGTGTGTCGATTATTTGCACAGTGCACTGTAAATTAACGTGAAAGTGTGTCGATTTGCACAGTGCAATGTAAATTAGCTGAAAGTGTATCGATTTAAACAGTGCACTGTACATTAGCGTGAAAGTGTATCGATTTGCACACTGTACTGCACATTAGCGTGAAAGTGTGTCGATTTAAACAGTGCACTGTAAATTACCGTGAAAGTGTACTGATTTATGTAGTGCACTGCACATTAGCATGAAAGTGTATCGATTTGCACAGTGTCCATAAGTGTGAAAGTATATTGATTTATTTACATTCCACTGCAGTATTGCGGGCGGTATAACAGCACAGGGTCCGAACACTTTATTCCCGTCGATGTTGAATCCGCGCGGACTGTAACTGTAGATTATGGTTCCTCCTGACGCCTCCTTCTGGAGCACTGACACTGAAGTCTTCTGATAGATCTCATCATCTGCTGGTCCGAGTCTGTGACTCCGAACCTGAACACTTCTATAGGGAGCAAAAACATACAAACTATTATTCTTTTACATGTAATTTTAAAGGACACTGGACAGTACAATGTATATACTGTACCGGGTGAGATGTGGAAGAGTTCTCGCTCCGAGGCGCAGACCGTGAACGGACGCCGGTGACAATAACCTCGTGACAGCCATCATCAGTGCAGGACACGCGGAACTCACGCGCTGCGGCTGCTGCTCACGCGACACATTTCATCCGCACACACTTCCGGTGTCAACATCCGCTTATGGAGAAACCCTTTCTCATAAATTTTCTCATCACATCTTTATGTTCAACGTTTAAATAGCTGTTTAGTGGATGTTTATTGACATTATTTTTTAACACACACCATAGTGTATGAAAACTGACACAAACTTTTGAAAAGAAAAACTTTTTTAAGATCAGTCTTATAATACAACGCTGAAACAGCACAAATTCAGTGTTCATCACAGTTTAAATGCTGTTTTTATTCATATCCATGTGATAATATCTTGACAGCTCTAGAGATCTGAACTTGATTATTTTTCCTAGATGGGCGCGCGACAGTGCGCGTACTCGTGGCTGTTTACGAGACGCGAGCTGCGGTTCAACAGCCTACGCGTTCAAATGATCTGAACATATAATGATCGCGCTTCTTACGTTTTTAACTGTCCTCAGACCGCACGACTAACTCGTGGCAGACGCGTCAGTGCGACGTTAATGATGTATCGCTCTCTGTTCGCCTTTAACTCTGCGGAGCGGAACGCACTGCACTTTCCTGCGGGAGAATCTTTTCTCATCCTCGATCGCAGCAGCGCGCACTGGTGGCTCGCGACGCGCTGCAGCTCCGGCGAGACGGGATACATTCCTGCGACATATATAGAGAAAATACCGGTGAGGAAAAAAAACAACAAATTATATATATATATATATATATATATATATATATATATATATATATATACACACACACTCACCTAAAGGATTATTAGGAACACCTGTTCAATTTCTCATTAATGCAATTATCTAATCAACCAATCACATGGCAGTTGCTTCAATGCATTTAGGGGTGTGGTCCTGGTCAAGACAATCTCCTGAACTCCAAACTGAATGTCAGAATGAGAAAGAAAGGTGATTTAAGCCATTTTGAGCATGGCATGGTTGTTGGTGCCAGACGGGCCTGTCTGAGTATTTCACAATCTGCTCAGTTACTGGGATTTTCACGCACAACCATTTCTAGGGTTTACAAAGAATAGTGTGAAAAGGGAAAAACATCCAGTATGCGGCAGTCCTGTGGGCGAAAATGCCTTGTTGATGCTAGAGGTCAGAGGAGAATGGGCTGACTGATTCAAGCTGATAGAAGAGCAACTTTGACTGAAATAACCACTCGTTACAACCAAGATATGCAGCAAAGCATTTGTGAAGCCACAACACGCACAACCTTGAGGCGGATGGGCTACAACAGCAGAAGACCCCACCGGGTACCACTCATCTCCACTACAAATAGGAAAAAGAGGCTACAATTTGCAAGAGCTCACCAAAATTGGACAGTTGAAGACTGGAAAAACGTTGCCTGGTCTGATGAGTCTCGATTTCTGTTGAGACATTCAGATGGTAGAGTCAGAATTTGGCATAAACAGAATGAGAACATGGATCCATCATGCCTTGTTACCACTGTGCAGGCTGGTGGTGGTGGTGTAATGGTGGGGGGGATGTTTTCTTGGCACACTTTAGGCCCCTTAGTGCCAATTGGGCATCGTTTAAATGCCACGGCCTACCTGAGCATTGTTTCTGACCATGTCCATCCCTTTATGACCACCACGTACCCATCCTCTGATGGCTACTTCCAGCAGGATAATGCACCATGTCACAAAGCTCGAATCATTTCAAATTGGTTTCTTGAACATGACAATGAGTTCACTGTACTAAAATGGCCCCCACAGTCACCAGATCTCAACCCAATAGAGCATCTTTGGGATGTGGTGGAATGGGAGCTTCGTGCCCTGGATGTGCATCCCACAAATCTCCATCAACTGCAAGATGCTATCCTATCAATATGGGCCAACATTTCTAAAGAATGCTTTCAGCACCTTGTTGAATCAATGCCACGTAGAATTAAGGCAGTTCTGAAGGCGAAAGGGGGTCAAACACAGTATTAGTATGGTATTCCTAATAATCCTTTAGGTGAGTGTACATACATTCCTGCGACATATATAGAGAAAATACCGGCGAGACATTATACATATCGTGTAAAAAAATTATAATAATAATTTAATTAAATTGTAGTTTTATAATTCAATTAATATGTTGGCACAATTATGTTTTTGTCTACAAAACTTATTTCAAACTTTGAAGTATATATATATAAACATATCCCTGTGGCATATATAGACAAAATATCAGTGAGACATTTTACACACACGCATATATATATATATATATATATATATATATATATATATATATATATATATATATATATATATATATATATATATATATATACATAAATCCCCATGACAAATAGAGAAAACACAGATGAGATATTATAAATCCTGGCATCATTATAGGGAAGACATATATAGATATACATATAAATGAGCTTAAACACAGTAATGTGGCTGAATAAAGTGTAAAATTACAGACAACCATGACTAATTGATTAGATGCCATCTGTTCACCAATTCTGCTGTGTTGAGCTGGTAACGTCATTAACCAGCTAATATTTGTTCTATTGCACACAGACTCCAGAGCATGATGAAGTTTTGCAGTCGATTGATCGAGCCATTGAAGCCATTCACAATGTGGCCATGACAAACGGAGGCAAATACAATCTGGAGCAGAGAGATGTTCTGCAGTGAGTACACACACACACGCACACACACAGACACACACACAACTTACAGTGACAGATGTACACATCATTGATGTATTGATTCCTTCCACAGGAAGTTGATCCATCACAGGAAGGAGACTCTGACTCGCAGAAGTCCAACAGCATCCAATCTCAAGCAGAAGCTCCCATCATCCTCTAGTGACGTGTCATTGAGCCGAACGCCGCCGCCAAATGGCCTGCACCGAACCTACAGCTGTCAGAGTAATGAGCCCATCTCCGAGAGCTGCACTGGTGCTCCTGGACTGTATCAGGTGACATCATTAAATACTAAATATTCTACATCATTTGAAATTTGATCTTTGACATTGAAATTAGATACAAGACAAAATGGAAATATAAAAATACCAATTTAAAGTGTGTATGTTTTTTAGTGTTTTAGATTTTGTCATATATTGTGTTTCTGCGGCAGGTTCCTCCTCATCCTCGTCGAGCGGCTCCTGTATCTCCACAAGAGAAACGCATAGAGACACGACGCAATGGTACATGCAACACCAACACACTGTCAACATGAAATATACACACACCTGACAGAGTCTCTTTCTTTGCAGATCCAGAGGTGCCACCTAGAGTGTCCTCCTCAAGCCCCGCCCATAACCCTGTGCCAAATGCTGCTATTGGACCCACTCCATCGGTCAGCTCCACCTCCTTAGACTCTGGCTCCTCCCACTCGGTGATCTCCTCAGATGTCAGTCTTCCCAGTGTCAGCAGCACTCCGCCCCCTGTGCCAAAACGAGGCAAGGCTCCACCCCCTCCCCTACCTGACCACTCCCCGTCCCCCCAACAAGATCCTTTTAGACAGGGCCCGGCCCCTCAGCCAATCAGTTCACAACCTGCCACTGAGCACCAATCAAAAGTGGAGTGGCCATTGGCCCCACCCTGCATTTCTCAAAGTCCCTCCCACTCTGCGACTGTTCCTATGACAATTGGAGCAGAACTGATCGAACTGGTGAGGAAAAACACGGGCCTTAGTTACGACCTTTCTCGGGTTGCCGTGGGTGTCATCGTGGGTCATTTGCAGAGTAATTTACCGACGGCAGCATCTCACCTGGAGCAAGTGCTGCTGTCATTGCTGGAGAGTAAGGTGAGCATTTAAAGTGACAGTTCATCATTTACTAACCTTTGTCGCATCAGTGTGTTTGATTGACGTATGATTGTCAGGATTCGAGCTCAGCGCTGCCGCTCGGGCAGGTGTGTCATGACGAGCAGCGGCTGCATGTGATCTTTGGTGATTTGGCTCATCACCGTGACGACTCTCAGCAGCGCAGCTGGGCGCTCTATGAAGATCACGCACTCATCACATGTTACCTTGAGGAACTACTGCAAATACTCGTGAGAAAAACACACACATTTAATCCTATCATCAAGTGCATTTATAGTTTCAGTTGTTTTTTGGAATTTTCTCCCCAATTTGGCACGCCCATTTCCCAATAACTCCTCGTGGTGGCGTAGTGACTCGCCTCAATCCGGGTGGTGGAGGACGACTCTCAGTTGCCTCCGTGTCTGAGACGTCAATCCGTGCATCTTATCACATGACTTGTTGAGCGCGTTACCGTGGAGACGTAGCGCGTGTGGAGGCTTCCCGCTATTCTCCGCGGCATCCACACACAACTCACCACACGCCCCACCGAGAGCGAGAACCACATTATAGTGACCACGAGGAGGTTACCCCATGTGACTCTAACCTCCCTAGCAACCGGGCCAATTTGGTTACCCCATGTGACTCTACCCTCCCTAGCAACCGGGCCAATTTGGTTACCCCATGTGACTCTACCCTCCCTAGCAACCGGGCCAATTTGGTTACCCCATGTGACTCTACCCTCCCTAGCAACCGGCAAATTTGGTTACCCCATGTGACTCTACCCTCCCTAGCAACCGGGACAATTTGGTTACCCCATGTGACTCTACCCTCCCTAGCAAACGGGACAATTTGGTTACCCCATGTGACTCTACCCTCCCTAGCAACCGGGACAATTTGGTTACCCCATGTGACTCTACCCTCCCTAGCAAACGGGACAATTTGGTTACCCCATGTGACTCTACCCTCCCTAGCAACCGGGACAATTTGGTTACCCCATGTGACTCTACCCTCCCTAGCAACTGGGACAATTTGGTTGCTTAGGAGACCTGACTGGAGTTAATCATGTTTTTTATTTTAGTTAACAACAAAAAAATTATTTCCAAAATGTAATTTATGATAATGACATTGACACACATGTCCAGTCAGATCACTCACTGTGTGTGTTTCAGACGGATGCAGATCCTGAGGTGTGTAAGAAGATGTGTCGTGTGAACGAGTTTGAGCCGGTCCAGTCGTTGGTGTCATACTATCAGATGGTGAGCTGATCTCTGATGATGATTGTGTGTGTTTATAAGGTTATTAACCTGTGCGTGATCATTCACAAGCATCACGTGTGTTTATTAGCAGTCTATATGAAGGTTATTAACGTGTGCGTGATCGTTCAGGAGCATCGCATGTTTATAAACAGTCTATATGAAGGTTATTAACGTGTGTGTGATCGTTCAGGAGCATCGCATGTTTATAAACAGTCTATATGAAGGTTATTAACGTGTGCGTGATCGTTCAGGAGCATCGCATGTTTATAAACAGTCTATATGAAGGTTATTAATTTGTGTGTGATCATTCAGGAGCATTGCATGTGTTTATAAACAGTCTATATGAAGGTTATTAACGTGTGCTTGATCGTTCAGGAGCATCGCATGTGTTTACAAACAGTCTATATGAAGGTTATTAATGTGTGCGTGATCGTTCAGGAGCATCGCATGTTTAGAAACAGCCTATGTGAATGTTATTAACGTGTTCTTGATCGTTCAGGAGCATCGTGTGTGTTTATAAACAGTCTATATGAAGGTTATTAACGTGTTCTTGATCGTTCAGGAGCATCGCATGTTTATAAACAGTCTATATGAAGGTTATTAATGTGTGCGTGATCGTTCAGGAGCATCGCATGTTTATAAACAGTCTATATGAAGGTTATTAACGTGTGCGTGATCGTTCAGGAGCATCGTGTGTGTTTATAAATAGTCTATATGAAGTTTATTAAAGTGTTCTTGATCGTTCAGGAGCATCGCGTGTGTTTATTAACAGTCTGTATGAAGGTTATTAACATGTGCATGATTGTTCAGGAGCATCGCGTGTGTTTATTAACAGTCTATATGAACGTTATTAACGTGTGCATGATTGTTCAGGAGCATCGTGTGTGTTTATTAACAGTCTATATGAAGGTTATTAACGTGTGCATGATTGTTCAGGAGCATCGCGTGTGTTTATTAACAGTCTATATGAAGGTTATTAACGTGTGCATGATTGTTCAGGAGCATCGCGTGTGTTTATTAACAGTCTATATGAAGGTTATTAACGTGTGCATGATTGTTCAGGAGCATCGCGTGTGTTTATTAACAGTCTATATGAACGTTATTAACGTGTGCATGATTGTTCAGGAGCATCGCGTGTGTTTATTAACAGTCTATATGAAGGTTATTAACATGTGCATGATTGTTCAGGAGCACTGCGTGTGTTTATTAACAGTCTATATGAAGGTTATTAATGTGTGTGTGATCATTCAGGAGCATCGCGTGTGTTTATAAATAGTCTATATGAAGTTTATTAAAGTGTGCATGATTGTTCAAGAGCAACGCGTGTGTTTATTAACAGTCTATATGAAGGTTATTAACGTGTGCATGATCGTTCAGGAGCATCGCGTGTCACTGCGTCTGCTGCTGTTGAAGGTGTTTGGTGTGATGTGCGGTTTGGATGCAGCACTCATCTCCGCTCTACTGAACTCCGTATTGACCATGGAGCTGGCGCGAGACCTGCAGAATGACACGCATGGTAAGATGTTGCGAGATATTTTGATTTTAATGAAGTAAATGTTTGACATTCTGAAGTATAGTTTCTCTGCAGAACATGAGAAGATGTGTTATAGCGCACTGCTGCTTGCAATGATCTTCAGCACAGGAGAACAGATCCCGCTGCATCACTACGGTAAGACAGACACACAGACAGACGTGTTGTGAGACAGGAGGTCTGTCTGATCGGAGATTGATTGAGTCTGCCTGTTTCAGATCATTTGAACAGCTGTTTTCTTGCGTTCCTACTGGACGTGATTGAAGACGGCTTGCCCTCTGACCCCACCGAGCAGCTGCCTGACCTCTTTCTTAATCTTCTGCTGGCGTTCAACCTCCACCTGAACAGTACATACACACACACACGCACACACACTCTTTTCCACAAACACATAATGTTTAATTGATCACTCATGATGGCATACAGACTCTGAATGTAGTGTGTGTGTGTGTGTGTGTGTAGTACCAGAGAGTAATATGGTGATGCTGGCGCTGATCAAGAGACACAATGTGAAGATTCTCACTGAGAAGATGTTATTACTGCTCAACAGAGGAGGTCAAACACACACATATTTAATACATGTTATGTTTAATGTGTAAACTATATTAAGCTGCAGCGATGTTAAAGTCTCTCTCTCTCTCTGCAGAAGATCCCGTGTGTGTGTTTAAACACACTCCTGCTGCGCCGCACGCTGTGCTCAAGTTCCTGCAGGACGTGTTTGAGAGTCGAGAGACGGCAGATATTTTCTACCACTCAGATCTGATGGTGATGATCGACATCGCAGTGAGACAGATCTCAGACCTGTCGCCTGGTGATAGAGTGAGACAATTGAATGCACCACAAAACTATAAAAGAACTAAACCTCAAAACGTTGTGCTTAAAATAACATTTTCACAATATGTTCTCCAAACATTCCAGAACATCAATACAATTTATTATAATTGTGCAAAAAAAAACAACAGCAGTTAATTGCTTTGCTCAAATGGACACATGAATATGAATAATGACACATAAAGCTAAACTTAGCATCACAAACGTTAAAAGTTAAGAGTCGTTATTATTAAAGTCATCATAATCAATGTAATCAGTGCTTTGAATTTGAATTTTTAACCCATAAAACTCTAAAAAGAAATACTCAAATTATTAATAAATAATACTGTGTGTTTACAATCTTATGATGACTTTGTAAACATGTAATTCTGGTTCTGGTCACTCTATCTCATTTTCAAAAGCCTTATTTTATTCCATTTGATGGCAGAAAACACTAGAAAAAATATGTTTCCTCTCTAACACATTCCATCACAATACACAGATGTGAACCGTAGGTGGCGCTCTAACACATTCCATCACAATACACAGATGTGAACCGTAGGGGGCGCTCTAACACATTCCATCACAATACACAGATGTGAACTGTAGGTGGCGCTCTAACACATTCCATCACAATACACAGATGTGAACTGTAGGTGGAGCTCTAACACATTCCATCACAATACACAGATGTGAACCGTAGGGGGCGCTCTAACACATTCCATCACAATACACAGATGTGAACTGTAGGTGGAGCTCTAACACATTCCATCACAATACACAGATGTGAACTGTAGGTGGAGCTCAAACACATTCCATCACAATACACAGATGTGAACCGTAGGGGGCGCTCTAACACATTCCATCACAATACACAGATGTGAACTGTAGGTGGAGCTCTAACACATTCCATCACAATACACAGATGTGAACCGTAGGGGGCGCTCTAACACATTCCATCACAATACACAGATGTGAACTGTAGGTGGAGCTCTAACACATTCCATCACAATACACAGATGTGAACTGTAGGTGGAGCTCAAACACATTCCATCACAATACACAGATGTGAACCGTAGGGGGCGCTCTAACACATTCCATCACAATACACAGATGTGAACTGTAGGTGGAGCTCTAACACATTCCATCACAATACACAGATGTGAACTGTAGGTGGCGCTCTAACACATTCCATCACAATACACAGATGTGAACCGTAGGGGGCGCTCTAACGCATTCCATCACAATACACAGATGTGAACCGTAGGGGGCGCTCTAACGCATTCCATCACAATACACAGATGTGAACCGTAGGGGGCGCTCTAACGCATTCCATCACAATACACAGATGTGAACCGTAGGTGATGCTCTAACGCATTCCATCACAATATACAGATGTGAACCGTAGGTGGCGCTCTAACGCATTCCATCACAATACACAGATGTGAACCGTAGGTGGCGCTCTAACGCATTCCATCACAATACACAGATGTGAACCGTAGGGGGCGCTCTAACGCATTCCATCACAATACACAGATGTGAACCGTAGGGGGCGCTCTAACGCATTCCATCACAATACACAGATGTGACCCGTAGGTGGCGCTCTAACGCATTCCATCACAATACACAGATGTGAACCGTAGGTGGCGCTCTAACACATTCCATCACAATACACAGATGTGAACTGTAGGTGGAGCTCTAACACATTCCTTCACAATACACAGATGTGAACTGTAGGTGGCGCTCTAACACATTCCATCACAATACACAGATGTGAACTGTAGGTGGCGCTCTAACACATTCCATCACAATACACAGATGTGAACTGTAGGTGGAGCTCTAACACATTCCATCACAATACACAGATGTGAACTGTAGGTGGCGCTCTAACACATTCCATCACAATACACAGATGTGAACTGTAGGTGGAGCTCTAACACATTCCATCACAATACACAGATGTGAACTGTAGGTGGAGCTCTAACACATTTTACCCCTCACAGATGTGCTCGTCCATAGACATTCAGTCTAATGTTCAGTTCAAGCAACACCCTCATTATTACATTGAATATCTCGGCCTCTGAGTGGACTACAAACTCAATCTAGGAATTATAAAGCTGAGATCCTCCGATTATAACATATTTTATCATCAACGGTTGAAAACATATTTTTATGATGATTTGTTTAACATGCTTTTCCTGCTGAACTGCATATTTTGTTCTGGACATCTAAGATATATCATTGGATTATTCACACAAGCAACCTCACAGACAAATAAACAATGTCTCATGTTTTAGAAACTTCCTTTTGTAAACGCAGATATAAAGTTTTTATCTATTTGAGACTTACAGCAGCAGTTATTGGAGCATAAAAGAGACATTTGTATCAAGGTTGTCAATTGGGCAGAGAAACTAAATTCAAATTGTTGCCTTAAATATTTATAAAATTCTAATTTAATTTGCATTTTGTAAATATTTAAGGCAGCTGATTTTTAAATTGACGTTGTTTCTTTAGTCCACAAGAGGGCGCAATAAATACATCAACCATACAGCACTGTTATATTATAGCAAAGAACATTCCTGGCTGTTAAAAAAGAAACATTTATTTTCAACTGATGTGCATAAAATAAATAAAGTAAAAGTTTAAGTTGATCCATATTCTTAAATGTTAAGTCAAATGTAAAATTGGGGGTGTTAGACAGTTCACACAGTGTTACATTTGCACTGACTCAAGCTTCATAATAACAGTGAAATAGCACATTGTGTCTTATTCAGTACAGTTGTATGTAGAGTAGCAATAGTCACAGATGGCAGAAGTATCCGGCTGAACTCGGGGGTGAAGCGGCTCAGACTATGAGCACAGGTCAGGGGCTGTTCAATCAGACTTAACAACAGACTGGAACCGTACGCAATAGTCTCGAGACACACAAGTTGAACATCTTTCCTGACAAAGCATTTAAACATCTCATAATCTGAGAAATGCTTATAAGAGAGCAAGACGCCATGGCCAAAGACCTCCACCAACTGTAAGGGGCTGTTCACACCGAACACTGTTGCAACTATCCATTTGTTTTTCTATGTAAATGCATACTAGACGAATGTCTTTGTTTCACATTGTTTTTGTTTATTCAGCGTCTCGTGCAGGAACGCTGTTTTTTAGATGATTTGCCTAATTAAAAAGATCTTTGAAAGCATCTTGAGACACCTGCTTTCTGTTAAACTGTATTTGCAGTGCTGTGTCTAGCCCTTATTAGCACAAGAATGTGATCGATCTGAAGTCATCGTCAGTGCCTGACACACATACAAAATTGTAATTTTTGACGCTAATGTTTGAGGCCTTATTTTGTTATTTGAAGTCACATAAATGCAGAAGTGATGTTATCTAAGCTTTCAAATGACACCTCATATGCCTGACTGTTGTATACGGAGACTTTAATGTTTCAAACAGAAAAAAAGTTTGAAACATATCGCCCCCTATTGGACCTGCTGGCAGAGTTGAAGAGGTTAATGCCCCATGATGAATTCTTCCAGTGTTACACATAACTGATATTGTGTTTATAATGAAATTTCTACCCTTAACATCGTGATATTTGTCTGTTTGTGTGTCAGATGCGAATGGAGTATCTGTCTCTGATGCACGCCGTCATGCGCTCCACCGATTATCTGCAGCATCAGCATCGACTGGCCGACCTGCTGGCGGTGCTGCACAGGATTCTGGGCGAGGAAGATGAGAACGAAGGTTCGAGCAGACAGATGGACAAACTGATCGTACAGCAGATCTATAAAGAGTTTCCTCACATCTGTAGAAACTGACGTAGAGTTCACATGAGGCATGCTGGGTAAATCTCATGTAGTTTAATTCGGTTCCTATTGATCTGAATAATGCAGCACCTTCATCAGTTGAGTAACCTGATCAAAACGCTCCTCGTATCTGTCATTATGGGCTTATACGTGTAAACATCTCTTATTAACAGCAGAAGAAATCACGTCTCGCAGTCTGATAGATCGATCACTACATAACATGAAACTTTCACAATCGTTCACTCTTTTATTTGCTTTTGTGTTTCTAATTAGTGCAGTCTGTTGACGTGTCCTAACCGATGACCCCCTAAGGCTAACAACAAACTGTAACACTAAACCTGACCCCTCTCACTTAAGGCAGTAAAAGGTGGATTTTGAGTTGACTTGATTTCATCAGTATTAATACAGTTATCCATTAATACACTCAATGAACACACTTCTGTTTATAACAGGTTTGTGTATGTGTGTGTGCGTGTGCTATTTCTCTGATCATTTTACCCATTTAAACATATGATACAGTGTATAAACAGCTAAAGTATCTATTTTCCCCCTTTCAAGTTTTTGTTCAGAAGGGAAGCAGTGACATAATATATTTTCTTAATGTTCAAAAACTAATAAAATGCTTCCATGCTAATCACATGAAATCAAGTGTCTGTTTTTATTAATTCACTTATCATGGAACTTTAGTATCAAATAGTTCAGGCAGGAAATCTTTAGTTTATGTTTTCAAATTAGGTTTTCATTTTGCTTTAATTTATTTTAAACTGTGTAATAATGTTCGATGTTGTTACCCGGACTGTTTAAAGTGACACAGTTTTATATTTATTAAACATGCTTTCTATGAGGCTCTAATCAATTAAATTGCACGTGTTTTATGTTAAAGGTGCATAATCTTTTAGATCAACTGATTTCAATCATTCGTATTCAATAAAAATTGAGATTGCCCACATTATCAAAATAATTAAATCAAGCGTCTAATCCAGTAATCATAATCGTCTGTGATTAGTTCATCATCGACAGCGTTGAAAAAAGTAACGTGTAGCATGTGACAAGAGTAACGTTGTTTTTATCTGAATAATGACACTGAAAAACTTGAACGCTGAATTTAAAACACACAATGAAGAGTTAAAATATTATACTATTATTTAAACATTTTGAGGCTGCTAAAACCCGCCTATTATATTACGCATGTTTAACGGCCATGCTCGCTTCTGTTTCCGGTTGTGTGTCGGTGAAAGAGTTCCGGTCGTGTATTTGGGTGAAAGGTCGCTCCCCTCTCAAACAACTCGATCTGTCATTGACCTGAATCGCATTTATTAATCGACCTGTCATTGATCTGAATCGCATTTATTACTCGATTGATCAGAGAATCGTTCAGTGAATCATGTCGAAGCAGCAGCCGATCAGTCCGCTCAAGAATTTCTTCGCCGGTGGATTCGGTGGAGTTTGTTTAGTGTTCGCTGGGCACCCGCTGGACACTATTAAAGTAACATTTATTATTATTATCATCATCATCATCATCATCATCATCTGTAGTAGTAGTTTATCTGTTAGTGTTCGCTGAACATCTAGTATAAAACTGTAATTATTGTTATGCAGACCTCTATTAAATTGTTTTCAGATTATTTAATTTTTTTCATATTCTCTAACGAGCTTATTTATCTTATGAACTTTATTTTCAATTGTTTGATACTGAGTTGACTGTGTGAATCATTGTGTTCAGCAGCATCAATATAAACTCTCTAGACACATTGATGTGTTTCTGGGCTGATAAAGTCTGATAAACTAAAAAAATGTGTCTGATAAACTCTGTTTATTGTTATTATTAAAGTTATTTTTGATGATAATGAATCAAGTGTTAGTTTTTAACAGTGCAGTAATGACCTTTGACCCTGATCTGTGTATGTTGTCATGTTTATTGTTTATTACTTCTCTATATGATGTGTGACATCACAGTTTCATGTGAACGTTTGTGTGCAATATGAACATGTTTGTTATGTTTGCAGGTGCGACTTCAGACACAAACAAAACCACGTCCAGGTGAATCTTCATTTTACACCGGAACATGGGACTGCTTCAAAAAAACCCTTGCGAAGGAGGTGAGGATTTAA
The DNA here is from genome assembly GCA_032164185.1 of Moxostoma hubbsi. Lineage (NCBI taxonomy): Eukaryota > Metazoa > Chordata > Actinopteri > Cypriniformes > Catostomidae > Moxostoma > Moxostoma hubbsi. Next base: position 16,613,868 of record JAVLUX010000163.1, on the reverse strand, counting down.
ATTGCAGAAGAATTAAATCTCATTATTAATGAGAGTACTGAAGCTGACTATCCACCTTTTTCCTGAATGCGGAAGTATTCCACGATTTATAACAGAAGCCTGTTTGTGTTTTCCGGTTTCTAGTGTTTTCACTCACATCAGTATATATTTTTAGCCTGTAATGTAATGTTCAACATATTAAAGTTGTAAAAATTGACAAATAAAAAATGTGGCCCCATAGTGCTGACACTTTATAGTGAGCATCTTTAGACAGCGCCTCAAATGAGTGTGTAGAAGACATGAAGTGACGGTCTGAGGATATTTATGTTGATATTATTAAGTACTTTGAGTTGTTATGAGAGACAACAATTGCACAAGTTGAGCCTGAACTCATTTTTACTCCAAATAACATTTAAAATGGTTGTTCTCTGCTATATCGCTTGTTTTAGTAGTTTTTACATTGGAGACCGGAACCAGAAAACAGTAAAGCAATAATAATCATTATGTGTCACCCAGTGGTTGCTCAGGAAAACTGTTTATATCAGACTCAGAATGAGCTTTATTGCCAAGTACGCTTACACACACACACACACACACACACACAAGGAATTTGTCATGTTGACAGAAGCTTCCAGTGCAAATGCAACCATATATACAGTGAAAGTCAGAAGTTTACATACATTTAAGTCATTAAAACTAATTTTTTAACCAAACAACAGATTTAATATTTATAGTTTTGGGGAGTCATTTAGGACATCTACTTTGTGCATGACACGAGTCATTGTTTACAGACCGATTGTTTGACTTTTAATATAACACAATTCCAGCAGGTCAGAAGTTTACATACACTAAGTTAACTGTGCCTTTAAGCAGCTTGGAACATTCCAGAAAATGATGTCAAGCCTTTAGAGAATTAGCCAATTAGCTTCTGATAGAAGGTGTACTGAACTGGAGGTGTACCTGTGGATGTATTTTAAGACCTTCACACTCAGTGTCTCTTTGCTTGACATCATGGGAACATCAAAAGAAATCAGCCAAAACCTCAGAAAACTATTGTGGACCTCCACAAGTCTGGATCATCCTTGGGAGCAATTTCCAAACACCTGAAGGTGCCACATTCATCTGTACAAACAATAGTACACAAGTATAAACACCATGTGACCACACAGCCATCATACCGCTCAGGAAGGAGACGCCATCATGTGATCACACAGTCATCATACCGCTCAGGAAGGAGACGCCATCATGTGACCACACAGCCATCATACCGCTCAGGAAGGAGACGCCATCATGTGACCACACAGTCATCACACCGCTCAGGAAGGAGACGCCATCATGTGACCACACAGTCATCACACCGCTCAGGAAGGAGACGCCATCATGTGACCACACAGTCATCATACCGCTCAGGAAGGAGACGCCATCATGTGACCACACAGTCATCATACCGCTCAGGAAGGAGACGCCATCATGTGACCACACAGTCATCATACCGCTCAGGAAGGAGACGCCATCATGTGACCATACAGCCATCACACCGCTCAGTAAGGAGATGCCATCATGTGACCACACAACCACACAGCCATCATACCGCTCAGGAAGGAGATGCCATCATGTGACCACGCAGTCATCATACCGCTCAGGAAGGAGACGCCATCATGTGACCACGCAGTCATCATACCGCTCAGGAAGGAGACGCCATCATGTGACCACACAGTCATCATACCGCTCAGGAAGGAGACGCCATCATGTGACCACACAACCACACAGCCATCATACCGCTCAGGAAGGAGATGCCATCATGTGACCACGCAGTCATCATACCGCTCAGGAAGGAGACGCCATCATGTTACCACGCAGTCATCATACCGCTCAGGAAGGAGACGCCATCATGTGACCACACAGTCATCATACCGCTCAGGAAGGAGACGCCATCATGTGACCACACAACCACACAGCCATCATACCGCTCAGGAAGGAGATGCCATCATGTGACCACGCAGTCATCATACCGCTCAGGAAGGAGACGCCATCATGTGACCACACAGTCATCACACCGCTCAGGAAGGAGACGCCATCATGTGACCACACAACCACACAGCCATCATACCGCTCAGGAAGGAGATGCCATCATGTGACCACGCAGTCATCATACCGCTCAGGAAGGAGACGCCATCATGTTACCACGCAGTCATCATACCGCTCAGGAAGGAGACGCCATCATGTGACCACACAACCACACAGCCATCATACCGCTCAGGAAGGAGATGCCATCATGTGACCACGCAGTCATCATACCGCTCAGGAAGGAGACGCCATCATGTGACCACACAGTCATCACACCGCTCAGGAAGGAGACACCATCATGTGACCACACAGTCATCATACCGCTCAGGAAGGAGACGCCATCATGTGACCACACAGCCATCACACCGCTCAGGAAGGAGACGCCATCATGTGACCACACAGCCATCATACCGCTCAGGAAGGAGATGCCATCATGTGACCACGCAGTCATCATACCGCTCAGGAAGGAGACGCCATCATGTGACCACGCAGTCATCATACCGCTCAGGAAGGAGACGCCATCATGTGACCACGCAGTCATCATACCGCTCAGGAAGGAGACGCCATCATGTGACCACACAGTCATCATACCGCTCAGGAAGGAGACGCCATCATGTGACCACGCAGTCATCATACCGCTCAGGAAGGAGACGCCATCATGTGACCACGCAGTCATCATACCGCTCAGGAAGGAGACGCCATCATGTGACCACACAGCCATCATACCGCTCAGGAAGGAGATGCCATCATGTGACCACGCAGTCATCATACCGCTCAGGAAGGAGACGCCATCATGTGACCACGCAGTCATCATACCGCTCAGGAAGGAGACGCCATCATGTGACCACACAGTCATCATACCGCTCAGGAAGGAGACGCCATCATGTGACCACACAACCACACAGCCATCATACCGCTCAGGAAGGAGATGCCATCATGTGACCACGCAGTCATCATACCGCTCAGGAAGGAGACGCCATCATGTGACCACACAACCACACAGCCATCATACCGCTCAGGAAGGAGATGCCGTCATGTGACCACGCAGTCATCATACCGCTCAGGAAGGAGACGCCATCATGTGACCTCGCAGTCATCATACCACTCAGGAAGGAGACGCCATCATGTGACCACGCAGTCATCATACCGCTCAGGAAGGAGACGCCATCACGTGACCACGCAGCCATCATACCGCTCAGGAAGGAGACGCCATCACGTGACCACGCAGCCATCATACCGCTCAGGAAGGAGACGCCATCACGTGACCACGCAGCCATCATACCGCTCAGGAAGGAGACGCCATCACGTGACCACGCAGCCATCACACCGCTCAGGAAGGAGACGCCATCACGTGACCACGCAGCCATCACACCGCTCAGGAAGGAGACGCCATCACGTGACCACGCAGCCATCACACCGCTCAGGAAGGATACGCCATCACATGACCACGCAGTCATCACACCGCTCAGGAAGGAGACGCCATCACGTGAACACGCAGTCATCACACCGCTCAGGAAGGAGACGCCATCACGTGAACACGCAGTCATCACACCGCTCAGGAAGGAGACGCCATCACGTGACCACGCAGTCATCACACCGCTCAGGAAGGAGACGCCATCACGTGACCACGCAGCCATCATACCGCTCAGGAAGGAGACGCCATCACGTGACCACACAGTCATCATACCGCTCAGGAAGGAGACGCCATCACGTGACCATACAGTCATCACACCGCTCAGGAAGGAGACGCATTCTGTCTCCTAGAGATGAACGTAGTTTGTGTGAAAAGTGCAAATCAATCCCAGAACAACAGCAAAGGACCTTGTGAAGATGCTGGAGGAAACAGGTAGACGAGTATCTAGATCCACAGCAAAACGAGTCCTATATGGACATCACCTGAAAGGCTGCTCAGCAAGGAAGAAGCCGCTGCTCCAAAACCACCATAATAAAGCCAGACTACAGTTTGCAAGTGCACATGGGGACAAAGATCTCACTTTTGGAGAAATGTCCTCTGGTCTGATGAAGCAAAGATGTAAATGTGGTAGGGGTGTGACGATACACTTAGCTCACGAGACGACACACGATGAGTTTGAGTATGAATTATCATATATGAGAGCACTGTAAAAGGTTTTGCCACAAACTCAACTGACTGGCTTCTCTCCTGTATGAGTCTCTTCAGACCTGGTTGAGTGCTGTGGTGGTTCTGTTGGTGTCTTTGCATAAGGCTCATGTTAGCCGTGGTGTACAGCACTATTTTCTTACAGTGCTTAGTTATTGTTTGTGTCTTGTCTGTCAATCTGTCGCTGTTTATTGTTTCCACCGGGTACCCAAAATGCTGCAGTACCCAAAAATCAGTCAGGAAGTTTAAACTCGGTCACAAATGGGGCTTCCAAATGGACAATGACCCCAAGCACACCTCCAAAGATGTGGCAAAATGGTTTAAGCACAACAAAGTCAAGGTATTGGAGCGGGCATCACAAAGTCCTGGTTTGGGGGCAGTTGTAACCGTTCATGAGCCTGGCTGTTCTGGTGCACAGTGCTCTGTAGCACCTCAGCTGGCGAAGGAAGAACAACCTCTTATGGGTCTTTTTCACAATGGAGTCAATGTGGGTCTCCCACTTCAGGTCCTGTGAGATGGTAGTGCCCAGGAACCTGAATGACTCCACTGCTGCCACAGTGATGTTTAGAATGGTGAGGGGGGGGTCAGTGTTGGGGGTTCCTCCTAAAGTCCACAATCATCTCCACCGTTTTGAGTGTGTTCAGCTCCAGGTTGTTGTGACTGCACCAGACAGCCAGCCGTTTAACCTCCCTTCTGTATGCAGACTCATCATCATCTCGGATAAGGCCGATGACAGTGGTGTCATCTGCAAACTTCAGGAGCTTGACAGAGGGGTCCTTGGTGGTGTGGTTGTTTGTATACAGGGCGAAGAGTAGTGGGGAGAGCACACATCCCTGGGGGGGCACCAGTGCTGATCGTACAGGTTCTGGAAGTTAATTTCCCCAGTCGCACAAGCTGCTGCCTGTCCGTCAGAAAGCTGGAGATAAACTGACAGATAGACATGGGAACTGACAGCTGGTGTAGTTTAGTCTGGAGTATAGCTGGGATGATGGTGTTGAAAGCTGAACTGATGTCCACAAAAAGGGTCCTCGCATATGTCCCTGGTCTGTCCAGATGTTGCCGTGTGTAATGAAGTCCCACAGATTAACCACAGACCTATTTGTTCGATTAGCTAAATTTAAAGGGTCCAATGATGTCCTTCAGGTGGGCCAACACCAGTCTCTCAAATGACTTTATGACCACAGATGTCAGAGGAATGCTTATGTCCTCACAGAAACTGATATATGATGTCACAGTATCTGTGAGCTCGTCCAGATTGGTGTCTGCAGCCTCAAAAACACTCCAATCAGTGCAGTCAAAGCAGGCTTGTAGTTCCAGCTCTGCTTCATTGGTCCATATGTTTACAGTCTTAACTACAGGCTTAGCTGATTTTAGTTTCTGCCTGTAGGTAGGAAAGTCCCAAAGCTGCACATTGGACAGAGCGATATGCATCCTTTAATGTTGTGTAGCAGTGATGGTGTATTTCTGTCTCTGGTGGGGCATGTGATGTGCTGTCTGTATTTGGGCAGTTCACGTGTGAGATTTGATCAGCCAGCTGATTCACCGCTGCGCTCACACATGCGTGTGGGGGATATAAACACTCACAAGAATACACAAGGAAAAGTAGACAGGCTTACAGTTTAAGAAGAGCTCCTCTAAATTAGGACAGCACATCTTCTTTAGGGTTGTTACTTCTTTAAACCAACTTTCATTGACGTAAAAGCATGTTCCACCGCCTCTCGTTTTCCCCATTAGCTCTGCAATGTGACCTTCTCTGAACAGCTGAAAATGTAAAGCGCTGTCCTGAATGGTTTCAGACAGGTTTCTGTGAAGCACAAGACAGCAGAACTTGCAAAAGTCCATATTTTTGTGGGTGAGGAGAGCGTATATTCGCTAAATGGATGCTTGGCAGCGCGGCAACTCGCTTCCCTCACTTGCGTCTTAGCACGCTTGAACAGCACCGCTTTTCCTCCGACTGAAATGTCCAACAGAACATTTTAGCAGGTTGTCTTTGGTAAAATTTATCGAAAATAAATTACTAAAAACCAACAAAAACTACAAAAGAACTGGCGAGCTCCACACCGAGGCGACCATCCACGGCACCATCTTCTCTGAATCAAAAATGTAGTGAATGAATTTTTCTCGGATATGATAATATCTCTGTGTCTGTTTCTCTCTCTCAGGGTGTTCGTGGTCTGTATAAGGGGATGGCGGCCCCCATCATCGGTGTCACACCCATGTTTGCCGTTTGTTTTTTTGGTTTTGGACTCGGCAAAAAACTGCAGCAGAAAACATCAGACGACATTCTGACGTGAGACACTGAACAAGACCTTCGGTTATAATGAGTCTCTAAGATGTTAATTCTCATAACGTGTGTGTGCTAGTTACCCGCAGTTGTTTGCAGCTGGTATGCTGTCAGGTGTGTTCACAACGGCCATCATGGCTCCAGGAGAGAGAATCAAATGTCTCCTGCAGGTAAGAAACAAACAATATGAAGCCAGAAACAGTCAGTGTTTGTCATATTCCAGTAATCTTTGTGTGTGGTTCAGATTCAGGCAGCATCAGGAGAGGTGAAGTACGCCGGGCCAATGGACTGCGTCAAGCAGATTTACAGAGAAAGTGGCATACGTGGCATTTATAAAGGAACGGCACTGACACTAATGAGAGGTACAATCAGATTGAACTCCAGTGACACACTTCAGCCTGCAGAGGGTTCTACACATCACAGTTTACATCAACGTTTCTCAATGGGCGGGTCTGTCCCCATAGCAGGGAAACTATAAAGAATATAAACTACAGTGACTATAAAAAAAAATCATCATGCCCCTTTGGAATAGTCACTTTTTTTGTCTTAAAGCCTGAAACCAAAACAGATTAAAAAAAATAAATACAAAAATCCAGCTTTATTTACAAATTTTGCCTTACAACATTCAAGTAATAAAAAAAAGGTAACATTTGAAAAAACCTGATCATACCCCTGGATTTAATACTTTATAGAGCTACCTTTTGCTATAATGACTGCCAGGATATGAAATTAGCCACCTAATCTAATGGACGAGAAACAAAAATGTCTCTCGGGAAGTGTCTCAGCTGTTGGCCGCACACGGATCAAGTCAAGTGGTTTTTATTGTCGTTTCAACCATATACAGTTAGTACAGTACACAGTGAAACGAGACAACGTTCCTCCAGGACCATGTGCTACATAAAACAACATGGGACAAACACAGAACCACATGAGACTACATACCACCGGAACGACCAACAGTGCAGGGAAAAGTTTAAAACACTTAAAAGTGACGACAGGACCATCAAGGACCACAACAGCCGGAGTGGTTCAAACAGAAGAATGTGGAAGTGGTTGGACCAAACGGGCGCTATCTAGACCGGCGAGCAATGGGAGAGTGTGCTGACTCGGTCACGGCGTTGTTGGTGTTCACGATGGAGGATGGGACATTTTGTTACTCTGCTTGAAAGCTTCACTTTATTTAGTTGAGCAGCTACTGGAAGCTTCTAAAACAACCAAAACAACCTATTACACTTGTGTGAAATCACCATCAACAACTGCTTTATGCAGCACAATGAGCTAGCAGCTAACAGCTAGCGCTCGTGTTATTGTTTATGGTCAGTAATGTTTGTGTCATGTTTAAAATGTTGTCACGGCTGTAGAGGCGGCGTAACTATGACGATCAGCCTATAGTCCCACCCACGTTGAGGCGGCACTAAACTGCAGTGGCAAAGAAAAGTAAAGTGAGGAGAGTCGAACCGTAACGTGCCGTGGAAAAGTGCCAATAGTGCAATCTGGACTTAGTGTGGCACTTTTTCAGAAGAGGCTAGTCAAACACAAACCGGAGCTAGTGAAGGACCAAATCTGACAATGGAACATTCCTTAATATCAAAAGAAGCACAAAAGCACAGCAACAAAAGGCTAGTCAGGAGAACAGGCCATGGAAAGCTGACCATATAAAGATATACATATGGCGGAGATCTTAGAACACAGCAGTCGGAGTCCCTCTCCTGCACCAGGACATGGACCATATTAAACAATGTATTTAACAATATTCAAACCTGATCTCTTGCTTGATTTCTCATGACGCACCTGGGATGATCTATGTGGACGTGATCATTTTCCCCTAATCATCAAGATCAAATATCCAACATTCCAAGATGGCATCTCAAGAAAGCCAACTGGTACCTGTTCCAGACCCAATGTTACGATAAACTTAATTCAGCAACCCAAGACAGCCAAGACCAGTTACAAGTTTCACAGACAAGCTGACCGAAATAACAAACGATACTAAGCACAAGACATCACCAAAACCAGAGAGAATCTTCAACCAACACCCAACAGAAGAAAATCTATTAAGATTTAAGATATGCCGACCACAAGCACGAAGGATTATTAGTTATCCATTATTAGGATTATTATTAGAGTTGGAGAAAATATGCATCTAACCGAACAGCAAATACACCATCACCAAAAATCTGGAACCTGATTCGAAAGATGAAAAACAAAGATGAAGAATCTCAAATTCAGCACATCAAGGCACTCTCATAACTATGATTCAAGAAATAACCAAAATACCTGCAACATCTTCTGAAAAGAACTCTTCATTAGACAACTTACAGGGGCTTCAAACGTTCCCATAATACCCCAGCTGGACCAGACAGAATCCATTACGAATTAGGAACGTTTGTTTGCCACGTGTATAGCCTGATTAGTGACATGGCGGTAAAACTAAATAAATAAATAAATAGTCCTGAAGCAAAACCAGTCAAGAAACACTGAATTACTTGTAATATTATCACGTTTCATGTTTAGAGACTTACTGAAGGTCTGATTTCAGAACAGACATGATTGACAGCTCTGTATGTGTAGATGATTGACAGCTGTCACTCTGTGTCTCAGATGTGCCAGCTAGTGGGATGTACTTCATGACCTATGAGTGGCTGAAACACGTTCTCACACCAGAGGGCAAAAGGTCAGTGAGGTTTTGTTTTCATTATGACTTTTAGTTTAGATTTAATGTTTTCTGTCTTTAGTTTTAAGTATAATTTTATATCTTCCAATAAATCATCCATCCGAAAACAACAGCTCTCATGAGCTTTTGTGTGTAGAATAATATACAGTTGTGCATAAATTAAATGTTATTATTGTGTTCAGTCCGACGGAGTTGAGCGTTCCGAGTATTCTGTTTGCCGGTGGAATGGCAGGAATCTTTAACTGGGCTGTTGCGATTCCACCTGATGTGCTGAAGTCTCGCTTTCAGACGGGTGAGTCAAACACCTGCGCGGGGACCCGCGGAGATGCACGACTGTTGCCATGTGTTTGATGTGTTAGATTGTGTTTCTGCAGCTCCTGAGGGCAAATATCCCAATGGCTTCCGAGACGTCCTGAGAGAGTTGATTCGGGAGGAGGGTATCAGGTCACTCTATAAAGGATTTAATGCCGTGATGCTCCGAGCATTCCCGGCTAATGCAGTAAGTGGGAAAAAAAAAAGTGTACTTTCTCATAAACATAAGCAGGTGCATATGGGTGAATCGTATGAAACGTTCAGGTTATTTTTTTGACCCAAATATATAAAAAAAAAATTCTACATTATTTTAATGACAATTCAGCACACTTTCCTCCCCAAATTAAAAAAAAACAAATCGCATTCTACAGTAACATTTGATTATTTTATATTTGAAGTTTACATCCACTTTATAAACCAAATACATTGAAACTTTTCACAAGTCCTGACATTTAATGGTACAAACATTCCCTGTCTGAGGTCAGTTCGGATCACGACTTTAAGAACGTGAAATGTCAGAATAATAGTCGAGAGAATGATTTATTACAAGCTTCTCACAATCAGTTGGTGAATTTTGTCCCATTCCTGCAGACAGAACTGGTGTAACTGAGTCAGGTTTGTAGACCTCATTGCTCACACACACTTCTTCAGTTCTGCCCATTTCTATGGGATTGAGGTCAGGACTTTGTGATGCCCGCTCCAATACCTTGACTTTGTTGTGCTTAAGCCATTTTGCCACAACTTTGGAGGTGTGCTTGGGGTCATTGTCCATTTGTGACGAGCTTTAACTTCCTGTCTGATGTCTTGAGATGTTGCTTCAATATATCCACATAATGTTCCTTCCTCATGATGTCATCATCTATTTAGTGAAGTGCACCAGTCCCTCCTGCAGCAAACACCCCCACAACATGATGCTGCCCCCCACAACATGATGCTCCACCCCCACAACATGATGCTGCCCCCCCCACAACATGATGCTCCACCCCCACAACATGATGCTCCACCCCCACAACATGATGCTGCACCCCCCACAACATGATGCTGCACCCCCACAACATGATGCTCCACCCCCACAACATGATGCTGCCCCCCCACAACATGATGCTGCACCCCCACAACATGATGCTCCACCCCCACAACATGATGCTGCACCCCCACAACATGATGCTGCCCCCCCACAACATGATGCTGCACCCCCACAACATGATGCTCCACCCCCACAACATGATGCTCCACCCCCACAACATGATGCTGCCCCCCCCCCCCTCATGCTTCACGGTTGGGATGGTGTTCTTCACCCTTTTTCCTCCAAACATAACGATGGTCATTATGGCCAAACAGTTCAATATTTGTTTCATCAGACCAGAGGACATTTCCCCAAAAGTGAGATCTTTGTCCCCATGTGCATTTGCAAACTGTAGTCTGGCTTGTTTATGGTGGTTTTGGAGCAGCGGCTTCTTCCTTGCTGAGCAGCCTTTCAGGTGATGTCCATATAGGACTCGTTTTGCTGTGGATCTAGATACTCGTCCACCTGTTTCCTCCAGCATCTTCACAAGGTCCTTTGCTGTTGTTCTGGGATTGATTTGCACTTTTCACCCAAACTATGTTCATCTCTAGGAGACAGAATGCGTCTCCTTCCTGAGCGGTATGATGACTGTGTGGTCACATGATGGCGTCTCCTTCCTGAGCGGTGTGATGGCTGTGTGGTCACATGATGGCGTCTCCTTCCTGAGCGGTGTGATGGCTGTGTGGTCACATGATGGCGTCTCCTTCCTGAGCGGTGTGATGACTGTGTGGTTACATGATGGCGTCTCCTTCTTGAGCGGTGTGATGGCTGTGTGGTCACATGATGGCGTCTCCTTCCTGAGCGGTGTGATGGCTGTGTGGTCACATGATGGCGTCTCCTTCCTGAGCGGTGTGATGACTGTGTGGTCACATGATGGCGTCTCCTTCCTGAGCGGTGTGATGGCTGTGTGGTCACATGATGGCGTCTCCTTCCTGAGCGGTGTGATGGCTGTGTGGTCACATGATGGCGTCTCCTTCCTGAGCGGTGTGATGGCTGTGTGGTCACATGATGGCGTCTCCTTCCTGAGCGGTGTGATGACTGTGTGGTCACATGATGGCGTCTCCTTCCTGAGCGGTATGATGTCTGTGTGGTCACATGATGGCGTCTCCTTCCTGAGCGGTATGATGGCTGTGTGGTCACATGATGGCGTCTCCTTCCTGAGCGGTATGATGGCTGTGTGGTCACATGATGGCATCTCCTTCCTGAGCGGTATGATGGCTGTGTGGTTGTGTGGTCACATGATGGCGTCTCCTTCCTGAGCGGTATGATGACTGTGTGGTCACATGATGGCGTCTCCTTCCTGAGCGGTATGATGGCTGTGTGGTTGTGTGGTCACATGATGGCGTCTCCTTCCTGAGCGGTATGATGGCTGTGTGGTTGTGTGGTCACATGATGGCGTCTCCTTCCTGAGCGGTATGATGGCTGTGTGGTTGTGTGGTCACATGATGGCGTCTCCTTCCTGAGAGGTATGATGACTGTGTGGTTGTGTGGTCACATGATGGCGTCTCCTTCCTGAGAGGTATGATGGCTGTGTGGTTGTGTGGTCACATGATGGCGTCTCCTTCCTGAGCGGTATGATGGCTGTGTGGATGTGTGGTCACATGATGGCGTCTCCTTCCTGAGCGGTATGATGGCTGTGTGGTCAGATGATGGCGTCTCCTTCCTGAGCGGTGTGATGGCTGTGTGGTCACATGATGGCGTCTCCTTCCTGAGCGGTATGATGACTGTGTGGTCACATGATGGCGTCTCCTTCCTGAGCGGTATGATGGCTGTGTGGTTGTGTGGTCACATGATGGCATCTCCTTCCTGAGCGGTATGATGGCTGTGTGGTTGTGTGGTCACATGATGGCGTCTCCTTCCTGAGCGGTATGATGGCTGTGTGGTTGTGTGGTCACATGATGGCATCTCCTTCCTGAGAGGTATGATGACTGTGTGGTTGTGTGGTCACATGATGGCGTCTCCTTCCTGAGAGGTATGATGGCTGTGTGGTTGTGTGGTCACATGATGGCGTCTCCTTCCTGAGCGGTATGATGGCTGTGTGGTTGTGTGGTCACATGATGGCGTCTCCTTCCTGAGCGGTGTGATGGCTGTGTGGTCACATGGTGTTTATACTTGTGTACTATTGTTTGTACAGATGAATGTGGCACCTTCAGGTGTTTGGAAATTGCTCCCAAGGATGATCCGGACTTGTGGAGGTCCACAATAGTTTTCTGAGGTTTTGGCTGATTTCTTTTGATGTTCCCATGATGTCAAGCAAAGAGACACTGAGTGTGAAGGTCTTAAAATACATCCACAGGTACACCTCCAGTTCAGTACACCTTCTATCAGAAGCTAATTGGCTAATTCTCTAAAGGCTTGACATCATTTTCTGGAATGTTCCAAGCTGCTTAAAGGCACAGTTAACTTAGTGTATGTAAACTTCTGACCTGCTGGATTTGTGATTATAGTCAATTAAAAGTGAAACAATCGGTCTGTAAACAATTGATGGAAAATTACTCGTGTCAAGCACAAAGTAGATGTCCTAAACGACTCGCCAAAACTATAAATATTAAATCTGTGGAGTGGTTAAAAATGAGTTTTAATGACTTCAAGTGTTTAAATATACAATGAGTTACTTATTTAATTGATCAGCATAAATTAAAGGCAGAGCAACAAATATTACAATGATGTATAAATACCTTAAAATGTAAAAGAATATCAGGATTTCTTATGTATTTATTTGTGGGGGAAGTGTTACCTGGAAATGTTTTCATGAGATTCACACATTAAAGCTGATCTGTGTGTCCTACTTACATTGCACATGTCCCCCACGGCGACATTAATCACATGATGTCTCTCTGCAGGCCTGTTTTCTGGGTTTTGAAGTGGCTATGAAGTTTCTGAACTGGATGGCTCCAAATCTGTGATCCTGATGACAAAATCTATAGACACATGTACGAATCAACACGGGACGGTCTCACTGCTTTGATTTATTTGAAGGGTTTTTTTTTTTTTTTTTTTTAAAGATTTTTTTTAATAGTTGCAGTTGTGCCTTAAATCAGCCTATCAACCAATTTCTGCCTCCAGGAACCTGAATGTTAATAATGTAAAATTACACCCAATATCTAACACGTGTTTGTACATAGTATGAGTGAATGTACATGAACATATTCGTTTACACGTCATAGGCGTGTCAAGGCCTTTATGTCATCTTTATACCACATGAAATTAATCAAGTACACAGAAGTTAATGCTACACGTTTGTTGATTTGATTGTTCATCGTGTTTAATTCTCTTAAGCTGATGTTGAGTACATGTACATAAATGTATATCGAGGATGTTTCTGATAGTTGCGCATCCTCACACCAACTTGTGAATTTCCCTTTACATTGACTCTGTCTGTATGGGTTAAAGTACTTAAAACATACTGATGAATAAAATGGTGTAAATCCATTCTGCATTCATGACATTTTTAAGGACAGTTGATATTTTCTGTTCTGGTGGAAACTGTCGATCCGTCATGAGTCGATGATTCTGCGCTCGGGGATAAACAGAAAACGGGATTATAGACAATAAAAACATTTCAATGAAAAACTTTAGTTGCGTTTACTCACAATGTTTAAAATGATTGGGGGGGGTTCTGGGTATCTCAGCGAGTATTGATGCTGACTATCACACCTGCAGTCGTGAGTTTGAATCCAGGACGTGCTGAGGGACTCCAGTCAGGTCTCCTTAGCAACCAAATTGGCCCGGTTGCTAGGGAGGGTAGAGTCACATGGGGTAACCAAATTGGCCAGTTGCTAGGGAGGGTAGAGTCACATGGGGTAACCAAATTGGGCCAGTTGCTAGGGAGGGTAGAGTCACATGGGGTAACCAAATTGGCCAGTTGCTAGGGAGGGTAGAGTCACATGGGGTAACCAAATTGGCCCGGTTGCTAGGGAGGGTAGCGTCACATGGGGTAACAAAATTGTCCCAGTTGCTAGGGAGGGTAGAGTCACATGGGGTAAACAAATTGGGCCGGTTGCTAGGGAGGGTAGAGTCACACGGGGGAAACCAAATTGGGCCGGATGCTAGGGAGAGTGAATGGTCCAAGTAAATGATCCAAAGTGATTTCTGATGATGTTACATTCATACAAGCAGACAGAAGTACGTTTGGAGCAGAAGAAATGTAAATGAACCTTGTGTAAATTATCAGCTTTACGCTAAGCTAAAATGCTATTTCTAGCCATTTTACATGCACATGTCACACGATCATATTTAATAACAAGAAAATTCACGTTGGATCATAATTTCTTTCTTTCTAGTAAGATCTTTGATATTAGGGCAAAAATCGTATTCTTGTATGATATATATAGTCTGAGGGAACGAGCTGGTCTCCGGTGAAGAGGAGGAGGAAGATGATTTTACAGAGGACTTCACTTCAAACATGGCTGTAGGGGTGCTTTCATGAGTCAAATGATTCATTTAATAATTACCAGTATATTTTTGAATCTCACCTAACCTGTAAGTAACCTACATTCAAAAGTAATGACATTCAGCTTTTAGAAATAATTGATATAATTTTACATGAATAAAAATGTCGCGTCGGACTCACTGTGTGCTGCTTCTGTAAGTTTAAAGGCCCAAAAACACTTCAGACGAGTCCCGTTACACATACATTACACGTGCGGCCTTACAAACCTTGATGTGGTGGAGTCAACATGTGCACAGAGGAGCATGTGCTTTTGTATTTTGTCAAGACGACAGAAAAATATGTTTGTATCATCTAACTCAGTGGTTCTCAAGGTGCGGTACGCAGACTCCCTCTAGTGGTACTCGGAGGAATCACTGGATTTCGATGTCACCGGTGTGAGTAGAACGGTGAGCGCGTTGGCTGAGCCAGAGACGTACGCGCTCAGCGGAGTCATATCATTCACAACTATTCAGTGTTTTCATCCACATAATGTTTATTTTAGGTTTCAGACATTTAAATTCACATAAATACTAAAAAAAACAATATATTTAGAGTTTGTAAAATACACACTGATGTCTATGGAAGCGGCAATAATATTCCTATCCATTATAATCAGGTGGCGCCCATCGCGCATAGAGCTCAACTAACGTGATAATTATAATGGCGATGTTTATAATGGTGATGTTAATAAAGGTGATGTTTATAAAGTTGATGTTCATAAAGGTAATGCTATAGTATAGCGAACACATTTGTGAATACTTTGAATAAAAAAAGAAATAAAAGCGGATCATCAGTCGTTCAGCGTCTGTGGTCACGTGACAAGAAATGACGCGTCACCATGGAAACAATAAAGTGACGCGTTCTATAACGGTTGCCTTGAAAAACGCACACTTGAGTGCAGGGAATTTTGTGAAAAGGTTAATTATAAATGAATGTTAGGTGGATGATAAAAATTATGAAAAGTTCAAAACTGCTATCGTGGCTTCAATCTGGCAAGAGAAGTTCGGATCAGGAGGAGAATGTTTCAAGTACAAGAACTGAAGAGGACGAGAGTGAACCGAGCACAGGTGCAAACAGTGGAAACTCTGATAAACGCTTCAAAATAGTGAGAAATTATGACCCAAACTATATGAATGTGGATTTATTTGGAGCGGGAGAGAGGAAGAGCCCAGGCCGCAGTGTGCGCTGAAGGACAACACAGTGGATTTATTTTGCGAAACGTGATGAACTGAAGCAATACATTTTCATTTAATCTTTAAGTACAGTTTTTATTTCACTTTTAGGTGCAATACATTTTAATTTAATCATTATTTAATTTGTATTTTATTTACCTCTATGTCAGCAGCACAGTGCAGTGTTGATGTTAAAACTGTGTTCAAAGTGGCTGACAATAATAAATGTTCTTATTATAAATAAAACTGCCTGGTTATTGAGCTGTGCATAACTGTAGCTGAATAGTTCGGCCTACTACTACTGTATTTTAATGTTGGTCGTTATGGTGGTACTTGGAGAACCAAATATTTTCTGAGGTGGTACTTGGTGTAAAAAGTTTGAGAACCACTGAACTAACTTGTTCTGCAATCCTCTCCTCAGATCGCGGCTCCGCCATGACTGTTGTGACAACACGGAGAATACAGCAAAAAATCCATATCAAGATGCGTCAGCATTCACGCACTTGTGTGGACTCTGTTTTGGGTTTAACGGTTTTTGCGCGAGAGG
Source organism: Moxostoma hubbsi (assembly GCA_032164185.1). Taxonomy (NCBI): domain Eukaryota; kingdom Metazoa; phylum Chordata; class Actinopteri; order Cypriniformes; family Catostomidae; genus Moxostoma; species Moxostoma hubbsi. The sequence goes on along the minus strand of JAVLUX010000163.1, from coordinate 16,597,216 downwards.
GAAACTCATGTCACGTGCACACATCGATAAAAGTAATCCATACGACTCCAGTGGTTTAATCCATGTCTTCAGAAGTGATCCAGTTGGTTTCGGGTGAGAACAGACCAAAATAAAACATCTGGTCACTTCAGTCTCTACACAGGATCATGATTCAAGCTCGATTACACTTCCTGGTGCATGACGCATGTGCAGAACACTAGATGGCGCTTTAGGAAGTGTAATCGAGCTTGAAATCATGATCGCCAGACAGACTGCTGTCAAGATGCAGTGAAAAATGACTTAAATATTGATCTGTTTCTCACCCACACCTCTCATATCACTTCTGAAGACATGGATTAAACCACTGGAGTCTTGTGGATTACTTTTATGCTGCCTTTATGTGCTTTTTGGAGCTTCAAAGTTCTGGTCACCATTCACTTGCATTGTTTCAGCTACAGAGCTGAAATATTCTTCATTTGTGTTCTGCAGAAGAAAGTAAGTCACACACATCTGGGATGACATGAGGGTGAGGAAACGATGACAATTGTCATTTTTGGGTGAACTGTCCTTTTAAGATCAATGATCAGCATTTGTGTCAATGTTGATTAGAACAAAAAAATTACTTCTACTCTTCCCTCCATTTCTTAAAAAAAAAAAAGAGCACAAATGTGTGTTCCAGTGAGACACTTACAATGGAAGTCAATTTTTGAAAGTCAGAAATATTACGTTTATAATGTTAGTGCTTTAATTAGCACCGACATTAATTCTGTTAAACTTGTGGATTATTTGAACAATCAAAGTGCTGGCAGAGATTATTTAGCAGAGACACTTCTAGTAAAATAAATGTGAGAAATCGGAATGCACAACAGATGTAGAAAGGAAGTCCCGCCTTGCAGGAAAGGAGCCAATCACCTTTAAGATACAGACATCACCTGTCAATCAACTGCAGAACACGCATGCGCATCAACTATACAAGCTGGGAAAATCCGGCACCAACAATCACCCATGTGATTATCTAACCAGCCAATCCTGTGGCAGCAGTGCATACAATCATGCAGATACGGGTCAGGAGCTTCAGTTAATGTTCACATCAGCCATCAGAATGGAGAAAAACTGTGACGTCAGTGATTTGGGCTGTGGCATGATTGTTGGTGTCCGACGGGCTGGTTTGAGGATTTCTGGGGTTTTCACACACAACAGTCTCTAGAATTGACTCCGACTGAAACACATCCAGTGAGCAGTGTACAACGTGCTGACGAATATCATCTCTGAATGCTGTTCTGGGATGTGGGTTGGCAGTTTTGATGGCATGAGGGGCACCTACACAATATTAGGCAGATGCTTTTAATGTTGTAGCTGATCGGTGTATTTTAATCATGATATTTGATAAAACTGTTCGTTTCTATAGTAAAACTGTTCGTCTTTTGGCAAAATGAATATGATTTTTCACGTTTTGTTTTTCCTGGTTTTCAACAATTTTATTGACAAAAGTCTTTGAAAAATAAATGCATTGAATTGACAGCGCTTGCATTTTTTGGGGATCCAGTTTCATATGGTGGATTATTATATGGATGTATATGCAATGCCGCATGAACAAGGTGTTTAACTGTAATTTTACTGTTGAATTTGCAAATCGAAATATAAATGGACCGAATATTACCTGTTGATAATAAAGATGAAATATTTCAGAAAACATGGGCAGGTATTTATTATTGAATTTTTACTTGTGAAATTATGTGCGAGACGTTTTCACACGTTTATTCCCACTTTATATGACACAAATGTGCTTATTTTTCATTTAGTGAAATTCTGTGGGGTCAGAAGACATTCATCATTAATACAGTCAATCAAATATCATGGTAAAAATACGGTAACTGTAGTAAAACCATAGAAAAGTCTTGCGAGGGAACACAAAATACTTAGGAGGGATTTATATTCTGGAAGTTTCCTCACTAAGGGAAGTATGATTATAAACTGTGAATATCAGGAGAGACGAGGACTTTAGATAACTTACCCATTCATCTGTAATGACTTCTGCTCTCAAACTCCTCACAGCTGAACCTCCTCCTGATCTCCAGCGTATCTCACACACACACACACACACACACAGTATACACTCACACACGCACTATATACACACACAGACACACACACACAGACACACACACACACAATACACACACACGCAGTATACACTCGCACACACACACACTATATACACAGACACACACACACTATACACAGACACACACTATATACACAGACACACGCGCACTACACACACACACGCGCACTACACACACACGCACTACACACACACACGCGCACTACACACACACACGCGCACTATACACACACGCGCACACACATGCACTACACACACACAGGGGCGGATCTACCGGGGTGGCATAGGGTGGCAATTGCCACCCTAAAAGAATACCTTGCCACCCCTGTTGGCAGCAAAGAATTAAATTAAATTTGACAATTTACGAGCGCGAATCTCCAATGTCCGACTGCACTGAATGCAGCACGAGATGACGCCAGACAGCGGCAATAGACTGATCAGTGATCAGTTTGGAAAACTGAGTGGCGCGAAGCGAGGGAGCCAGGAGTCGCGAAGAAAGGAGACTCAGGAGAAAGAGGTAAAAACTGATTAACTATCAGGTTGTGTAAAATAGCGGTTGTTTTAACTGTGAGTAGTGCATCTTTTGAACAAAGTTTTTCACCTCTCAGCCTCATAAAGTTCGGTAAAGTTGGACATATATTCACAGATTCGAACTTTCCGGATCAATAACTCATAAGCGAAACGTTCTTAAAACACAAACAACACCTCTTTCCAACCGCAGTAATGTAGACAACGAGCTACAACCTCGTTTTCATCAAAACAAGCCTCCATCATGAGCTGGACAATTACATTGATGTCTAAGCGCAGCCGGCTGAGAGACGAGACCGCAGGGACCGTCTGCAAAGTGCAAAACCGAATGCGATACTACACAAATATTCAATAACTTCACTGTTACACATTGTAGTGTCACCAAATTCAGTTCACACATCAGTGGTCTCCTGCTGGTTATACTACAACACTTAGCTTGGAAAAATCTGCTTTTGCATAATTTGGGGGGAAAATATTCAATAACGTCTAGGTTACTGTTGTAACCTCCGTTCCCTGATGGAGGGAAGAGACGTTGCGTCGAAGAAGCGACACTAGGGGTCTAGTGAATTTTGAAGAAACTTTGTGAAAAGGCCAATGAGAAATTCAGACAGAATATGCATGTTCCGCCCCCGGACATACGGTATAAAGGGGGGAAAATGCGTCTGTTCATTCAGGATTCCCAAAAATTATTAAAAAGCAAGTTTTCCAAACTAAGTGTTGTTTCCACAGTGTATTTATGCCCACATTAGTACAGCTCAGTCCATAGATCTTCATGTGTAAGTTTTTCTTTGTATAGTTTCTTCTTGTACAAATGCTGCGTGCGTTTGCTTCCCCTCTCACACATCTGCCTGTCATCACCTGTGTCTTACCTTAATGCCTTTCCGGTGATAATGCCCTTACTTCAATCATACTTCTATCTCCTGTTACGTGAGATCACATTGTATGGTCACTTATTCCTAATGTGAACTGTTTCACATGAAACCTCAAATGCAAGACATTGATTGCATGAGATTAAGTTTGTCTGTATGAGTTTGTAAATGGCAGCCTGTGTCCTTTTGTAGTGTACATACTATTTCTCATCAAACTGTGATAAACGTGATTAAATTAAGTATATATAAGTCTGCCATATGTTGCCACCCCTCAAAAATTCCTGCCCCCCTCTCGCCACCCCATAAATATTTTTCTAGATCCGCCCCTGCACACACACTACACACACACGCACTATACACTCACTCACAAACACACACGCACTATATACACAGACACACACACACACACGCACTATATACACAGACACACACACACACGCACTATACACACACACACACACACGCACTACACACACGCACGCACGCACGCCACACACGCACTACACACACACACGCACTATACACACACACACACACTACACACGCACTATACACACACACACACACACACACGCACGCACTACACACACACACGCACGCACGCACTACACACACACACACTATATACACAGACACACGCACGCACGCACTACACACACACACTATATACACAGACACACACACACACTATATACACAGACACACACACTATACACAGACAGACACACACACTATACACACAGACACACACACTATACACACGCACTACACACACACTATACACACGCACTACACACTCACACACTATATACACAGACACACACACGCACTATACACACACACGCACGCACTATACACACACACACACACACGCACGCACTATACACACACACACACGCACTATACACACACACACACGCACTATACACACACACACACGCACTATACACACACACACACACGCACGCACTATACACACACTATACACACACACACAGACACACACTATATACACAGACACACTCACTCACTCTCACACACACACACACACACACACACACTATACACAGACACACACACACACGCACACTCAATATACACAGACACACTCACTCTCTCACACACACACACTACACACACACACACTATATACACAGACACACTCACTCACTCACTCTCTCACACACACACACACACACACACACACACATCTGAAGGGCACAGGGCACTTATAAAGAATAGATGTAATCGCAAGAGTCGATCATTCTGAACAGGGCTGTTTGTAATGCTAATGAAGTATAACGTGTTCCAGATAAATGACCCTAACAAATATGTCAAACCGCTGATGGAGGTCGTCACAGAATCATTACATTTATAAAACACAGTAACCTCCACTGAAAACTCTTCTAACATTCATGATATGATCCGTGTTTCCCCGCTGATGACTGAGGTGCAGCATCAGCCGGTCGCTCTGTTCCGATGCAGACGAACACCTCCATCACCTCAGATCACTCGGATGCTAATGGGTGGGTCCCACCGACGGTCCTCCTCGTTATTTAAATAATGCTTTATCTTGAGAATCCCGTTCATTCGTCACGTTCCACTTTAATGAAGAAACACTGAAAGTGTTCATGTTTATGGATCTTTTTTATTTGAGTAAGAAAATTTGAAGTGCCCGCAACAAACCCACCAAAGAGCTGCCAGCCCTCACAAGTATTTACATCACAAAAGAAATGTTATTTTCTGTTACCGTTACTTCAATGGTTTCTTTCCTCCAGATACAGTCAACATAAAAAGGCAACTCTTTTGGGCATAGGTCATTTCACCAAAGTTTTAAATATTTAAAATATTTACAGTCCGGCAAAAACTCCACAAATCCCACACGTTTGATGCCAAGATGGCGGCGGGTACATGAAGTGGGTGAGAGACACCTCCAATGTTCCGTCCTCTACAGTGACACCATGATCAATTAAAAACACATTCGTTAGTTAGAATAATTTTATGATTCTTCAAAAAAATAGACTCAAATCATCATATGAAGAAAATGTCAGTTCAGGTGCCAGTTCATCAAAACACCCTGATTTTTTTCCGCCCAACAAAGTGTTTCATGAACGAAAATGAAATTGATCAATAAATACAAACTGCAGAAACATGATGAATTCAGACTGTGCAGAAACACAGACAGACGAAGCCATCTCCGGACCAGACACACAAGAGAAGGTCCGTGGAAGGACCTGTCAGACTTCAGATCCGAGTGTGGTCCTCGAGGCATCCGAGCGTTCAGCTGATCACACAGAAGTGATGACAATCATAAGGTGTGGAGAGATACTGGAGATCTGGCTGAGAAGGTCTGGAGCAAGACGAGAGAGGTGACTCTCGGAGAACTCGCATGGCGGAAATATCTGCAACACGTAGGCAGGCTGCACACGGAGGGAAACATTTGAGTTAATATGTTGACCTGGCCAAACTGTCAATGTATACGTGCAATAATAGTGAAGCACTCACCTGATTGGAGCCAGGATTGGGCACATTGATGATGCCAGCAGCCAGTTTGGCCTGCAAGTAATTAATGAAGGCAGATTTGAGTGCCTGAGTCTGGTTCAGCACATCTTCCTGGTCAAGACCGCACGGCATGGCCAACAGCAGGCAGAAATCACTCTCGCCCTGGAAACAGCACACACATTTATCTAACAGCAGCACAGACAAACTAGATGAAAATGCCTACAATTATTATACACATTATGTCTTAATAATAGAAGAGTTTAATCCAGCTACACACCGTCATTCTGCGAGCAACTCCCTCTAACTGCTGGGCCTCTAGCCTCATCCTCTGTACAATCCGGAGCATCCCTCCACTCTCTGGGAGAGGCAAAGAGCGCAGCCCAAGAGCTTTGTTTCCACATAGAAAGTGCAACTGAACTGCTGCAGTGTCGTTCTTCAGTGCCAGCAGGCCTTGCCACACAATTGGGTATTTCTGTACAACACAAACATAACCAGTGAGTCTTTAGGGTCTCAGAGTGGTGTGAGTATCTAAATACTTTATGGAGCCATGGTATATTTGAGACTCACAGTCAGAAGCTGCACCATGTTCACAGGCTTCTGTCCAGCCGAATCCACTTTAGCTTCAGCCTGTGCCTGGCTCATCTCCAGTTCTTGAACACCCTTTATTTATTAAAAAAAAATACAATTAATTTAATAGCTCCAGGTAGCCAAAAGCAAGTAAATATTTAAGAAGAAAAAAAAAAAAAAGCAGAATTCAAACTTACCTGTGATGGTGGGATGCTGTGGGGGGACTGGCTCATCCCCAATGGAGAACTGTCAGCAAACTGAGTGTGGGCAGGCCGTAGGTTTGTGTACATGGCTGGATATTCAGGGAAGGATGCTCCAGCTCCTGCTTGCATCAGCTGGACTCTCTGAGGAGACGTCATGGGATGCATTGCACTACGAATTGCCATCATTCCTTCCTTACTTGAGGGTGATTGTGATCTATTCAACTCTGATGTTTTAGCAGGATCCTTCTCAGATACTCCTTTTGCTAACAGATGTGGCCGAGGAGAGAGAGACGCTGCCATGCTGGTAGGGGTTGAAGGCGCTATGCTTTCAGGGATGTGTCCCTGGTGTAATTCTGCCTGTGGACGATCACTCTGCTGGTGGTGCATGAGTACTCGCATGTCTCTTGATATGTTGAACCGTTCGAGCGGTAAACCGCTGTGCAGAGCTCCACGGTATTCTGCTGGTGTGGATTCTGGTTTCAGTTGAGCAGCAGGTGGTCTTCCGAGTGCTGCGTTGAAACGTCTCGCATCCTCCTCCCCTCCTTCATGGCTCCTTGCATTGGCTGGGTTAACTTTAAGGACCATTTCCCTGTTTCCCACAGCCTGAGGAGATGTGGGCCGTTGCTGGCCAGGAGGCCACGACGAAGTGTGGCCCTCAGAGTGAATCCCATAGTTCATCATAGCGAGAGGAGGCGTGTTTACTCTTACCTCACCCTGTGCAAGGTGTCCTATCGGGCCAACGCGGTGTGGCGACATTCTTCCCATGCTGACGTGAGCATTGTGTGGAGGCATTATCACAGATTGCTCAGAGTGATGAACAGTGGGAACATACTGGGACAAAGAGGGTAATCCAGACGGAAGGACCATAGACACGCCTTTTGGAGATGAAGAGCCAATTGGAGACGATACTTTGGCAAAGGGAGAATGAGGGTGTCCAGACTTCCGTGGTGATCGCGGCTCCTGTTTAGGCTGAATGAGTGATGGAGCTCTGTCAGTGGGTGTGCCAGGCATAAACCCAACATGATTACCTGCTGCTGAGGGAAGATGTGGACTTAAAGCAGGACTAATAGTCGAGACCCAGGCAGGTTTAATACCATCCACACCCATGGATTCCGGCCCATCTGCTTTCTTGGGGTGTTTCATCACCATTGGGTATTCTGTGTGATGGTAACCCATGACCTGTGATGGGCCGGGTGTTTGTTGCAATCTTTTGACCACCCCACTTTGAATTGGAGTGTAGGGGGATTCTAACTTATCCAGAGCAGACTCTTGTTTAATTGTGGAGACATTTGGTTGTGGTTTTATGGAATGCCCATGATCTGAAGGAAGTGGGCATTTTGAAGTAGGTGGCTGGGAGGCACTATAAAGTTCCTGCTTGATCGGGGGCATGGACACCAGTTGCTGTGACTCTATATCCACAGCACTAGCTGGGGGGATCTGGCTGATTTTGGCACTAATACGCTGCTTCCCTTCCATTTTCTGCCCAGAATGACTTAGCACCACCACTCCTTCTGATGTCTGAACTCTTAGTCCTGTACTGGAGCCTGTACTCCGAGACGTACCATCCACAATATAGCGGCCAGCATTTCCACCTTCATCTCCAACAGCTGGACAATGGTAAGTGCTGCTTTCCTCCAAGATTGGCTGGTAAATCTGTTTAGGAGGTTGCTTGTCCAAAAAGGGATTTCCAATTGAAGAATTTGGCTTCTCTTCAGATTCAGGGGGATTGCTAACTCGACTGATGACAGAGGTAGGAGTGGAAGCAATAACTGAAATCACAGACTTCTCACTGAAGATCTGCTTTATTTCAGGGGATGATATAGAAGCCGGCTGTCTAACTACAGGCTGAGACATAATGGAGGGTTGCCTGTTATCAGTCTTGCTGGTTACCACATCTGGTGTAATCTCACTTTCCCTTACAGGAGGAACATGCATATTCCCAGATTTAGCACTTAATTCCAACAATAAAACAGTTCTAGGCTTTGAGAGGATTTTACACAAATCACCAGAGTTCGCATCATGAGCAAGGGTGTCCGAGGGAAATGTTGGGCTTTCAACATTGGCTACAGAAGTCAATGAAGGGGAAAGGGCCGCTGCTTCTTTTGGCTGATTGAAACAGTCAGTTGGGGAAACAGAAAGTTTGCTTGGGTATGAGGACATATTCTTGAGACAAATTCTTGTTGGAGATGAGGGAGATTTGCTCTCAAATGAATAAGGCTGATATTTGGATGACGTGGGACTTCTGTTGATAGTTGGAGAGGACTTTGGTATTTCAGGGTCTGTTTTAAGAGGCAGGTCAGGTTCATTTAGAATACCTGAATTAGGAGCCATTACATTTACACCTTGCTTGGACGAGGAAGTAATGACAACAGCAGTACTTGGTGATCTTTCTGTGACAGCAGGAAGTACTGCATGTAAGGATACTGGCGACTTCACAGGGATGCTCTCAGTATTCAACACTATATCTTTGATGGATTCCTTTTTGCTTCCTGCACCCTTTTGGCTTTTGGCCCTCTTTGAGGCTTTAGCTCTGCCTTTACACCCTTTTTTAGGAGTGGTTGTGGTCTCTTCCTGAACAACAGCTGTGTTGACAGAGGTTTCTGATACATCCGAATCTAAAACAGAGCTAATGACTTGGGGAAGGCTGCAAGATGCCTCCTCTGATGTAATGGAATCAATAGCGGCAGCAAGCTCCGTTTCACTGGATGGATTGGCGGGCTTTTCTTCCTCTGAGTCACGCTCTGGTTCCCCAGCAAGTTTGGTTACTGGCCGCTGTGTCTTGGTCAGGTTGCTTTTAAACTGAGGAGAAGAATCTTTTGTCATGTTAGCAATATTCTCAACAGCTTGCTCAAGCTCCAGCTCTTGAGACAGTGAAGTACCCTGTGGCTCAATAAGTTTTGTTGGATCAGGCGAAGACTCACTTTCACTTTTAACATCATCACCAATTACATCATTTTCAAATTTAGTTTCTAATAATTGGTCCTTTGAAGACACACCAGGTGAACACTTTTTAGGAAAATTTTCAGGTTCATCATCATTTGTTTGAAGCATTGTTTTTACCTCTGTCACATCGAGGCGAATTCTAAGGTTTTTAAGAACAAGAGGGTTTTCTTCAGTTATGAGTTTAGAACTTTCTGACATTTTCTCCATTTTGTCTTTTTTTCTAAATCCAGGTGCCAACGAAACATTCACTGGACTTAATCCTTTCGGTGTATGAGGTGAATGTTTGCCTTTACCCACTTTGGAAATGTCCTCATTGCTCATCTCATTGCCATCTGACTCCTTGGTCTCAGTTGATTTTGAACGTTCACCTCTTCCTGCTGGTACTTCCTCTGCTTGGCGCAAATTCTTGGGTGGGCGTCCTCTTTTTGAGATTTTGGGTATAGTAATGGTCTCAACATCAGATCCCACATCTTTGTCTCCAACACGCTTCCGCACAACACGAGGCGATTCTGCATCTTTCACAGGCTGGGGAGCAGATTCATCTTCAATTGGGGTAGCATAGACAGAACGCACATTCCTACGCCTTGCCCTTGCTGGCATTATATTTTGCTCTTGCTCCATATCCAAGCTGTGCACTGGAGACTTACTAACTGACTTTGAATCAAGCATTGCCTTGGATGCCTCTCCTCTTGGAGAAGATGAGCGCTTCAGCTTTTCCTTATCAATGCGCTCACTTTTGCGGGTGCTCTGTTTGTCTGGGGTAGCTGGCATGGACATAGCTGTTACCGGTGTGGGAAGTGAAGTCTTGGCCTTTTTATTCCTTGACTTCGGAGGGGGTGAAACAGCTTCTTCTACTGCATAATTATCACCACTCTTCTGATCAGCTGTACTGTTAGATTCAGCCTCTGCAATGGGTGGCTCGGGTACCTTTTCAGGTTCCTCAGTAGAGATATTTGAGGGGGAACCATGAGGTTCAGGAAACTTCATTGGAGGCTCAGTATCTGGATGTGTGTTACTTATTGGTGTGTCACTGCTTGAGCGCTGTTCTACAACTACTTTATTGTTATCATTAGCACCTTCAAATTCATTCATCTTTAATGACACTGTCATGTCATCAACCGGAGTCTTCGGCTTTGGGCATTCTGAAGCATTAGACTCTGAGGGTTGCTCAAACAAAGGCTGTGATAGCTGAGCTAAGGGTTGTTCAGGCTCTTTTTCTTCTTTTATGGGATGCTCAAGCAATTTATGGGAGGAAGCATCAACACATTCCAATTCTACTGATGACAAGGATTCTTTGGCCATCAAAACAGGAGATGATATTTGAGGGGCTTGGACAGGACTAGTCTGAGGGGCTTGAACTGAGCTAATTGATGTGATCTCAGTTTGGTGGATATTGGGTTCTGTTGCATTCTGTTGCTCTTGTGCTTGTTCTTCCTTGTGTGTTTTACCTACTTTAGTTCCATCTATGCTTTCTTCTTGCTTGGCATCTTGATGGCATTGTTCTTTAGTCTTCTGCTGCTGCAACTTTGTCAGCTCTACAAAAAGGTTATGGAAAAGCACAACTGGTTCTGGGTCAGGCTGCCCCTCAGCTGGGCCTGGCTGAGAATACAGACATCCAACACCCTGTTCAGGATCCTCATGCTTTCGTTCCAGATGTTGGAGACGCCTTGAATCTTGCTCAAAAATAGAACTGTGCAGAAAACGTGATGCAAACAACTCACGTCGCTCCTGTTCTTCTGGCTTTGGATCTTTCCTTTCATCCGTTTTGTCCTCAGACTCACTTCGAATTTTCTTCTTCTTCAGGTACCATGAGGGTGTGGGTCGTGGTGTTTGCTCCACCTTTTCTGTGTCCTGTCTACTTCTGAAACTGGCAAAATGTGAATCATAATCAAGGAAAGACCAGTTGTCTTCCCTTGAGGAGGACAAGGACTTTGCACGCTCTAACAAAGCTTTAGTATCTGGTGTGATTGTCTGATCATCTGCAAAAGAACGGAATTTGTGTCTCTCCAGAGCGGTTAGCTTAGACTCTGACAATCTGTCTGTGCGATGCCTTTCTGAAAAAGAAACTGATGTTGAGGGCATAGGAGAGATGGGTTTATTTTCATGATCCTCTTCAGAGTCTGAACGCACTTCACCAGGCTCCAAGTCAGGCCAAAGTCCATAATCCAAGTATTTCTGATTGAGACGCCTTTTCTCATAGCTTCTTGAATAGTCTGGTAGCAAGTCCTGCTTTAGTCGACTCTCCCAGCATCTTTGCTGCTCATCTTGTATAGATGTATTTATCTTCATCATCTGTGGTGTATGCATCTGTTTACCAGCAAGATCCAGATCTGGCAGAACATTATCCTCAGGTCTAGGTGGTTCTTTTATCTCTTTAACAATCATTTGACCGCGAGTGTCCATATATTCCTCCTCTCTTTGTTGAGGGGTATGATGAAATCTTGGGGAGTTTTTGTTATTCCACTCAGTCTCTTCATTTTTTTGCCTGGATGTTCGGTATATCCGTTCTCTTTTAGAGCTAATCTCCATGTCAAATGACTCTTGTTTCTTGCTTTTACTTGGAGGAGAACTATCAGTGACATCCTGCGGAGGCTTGCCTACCTCATGCACCAGGCTACGATGTTCAAGATCTTCTGCTTCTAAACCCTGAGAAGTTTCTGGTTTTCCTGCTTTATCAGGCTCGTGAAACTGTTGGCGTAACCTTCTTTTTTGCTCCATTTGTTTGCGATAACTCTGGGAAAGGTCAATATTATCTAGAAACTCATCCCTTATTTTATTGTCCTTATCTGAGGTTCCATCATTTGAATATCGTCTTGATATACGAGGCCCAGGGTGAGATTTTGAGTCTAAAGCATCCACCTCAGACAATTCACTTGGTCGCACTGATGGGCCCAGAGATGTCCCCCTCATACTGATATCGAACTCTTCCCTTTCACTGTAATGAGAACCCATCCTTGATTTGGAATGATCTCTCTTTTGAGTCTCTTTCTCTGTTTCTATATAAATATCTGTCTCTTTTGGAAATCCAGTGTTTGAACCCAGGTCAGCAGGATGGCTAATCCCAGAACCTGGATCATCCTCTAAACGCGCCCTTTTTTGTCTTATAGTTTTCCCACTGGGATCACCAAACCGTCTCTTTCTTGCTGCAAGTCTGTCAGAATCCAAAAGGGAATCTTTACCATCACTACCAGAGTCAGACTTCAAGTGTTTTCTTGTTTTTCCTTTGCCATTGTTGTCCAATGACTCACTTTTACCCTGATCAAGTCCTTCTCCCTTTTGCGACTCAAGGCAGGTCACATGGTCAGCAAGGGAAGGATGATCATCCCCTTTATGCTTTTGTCTTTCTTGGCACTCCACATCCAAAACCTTTGCCTTCCCAGAACCTATTTCCAGACTAGCCTCTCTATCTGCTTCAGAATGAGGTACACTGGGTGACTGAACTTTCCCTCTCCTCTGCTTGGCTTTCTCTCCCTTCTCCCTGTCAGACTTGTCCTTGCGTCTGCTACGCTTTTTGTTGTTCTCTGCCCCACTCAAACGCTCTGCCTCAGTCTGCTCTACTTCTGGCTCCAGCACTTCAGCTTTGTAATCAACGGGCGATTTTTCTGACTTCTCAAACTGAGGTGGGGGTGGAGATAAAGAGCTGCAGCTTCCAGATCTCTCAGAAGAATGCCTGTACACACGTCTTTCAGCTTCCCGTGCTACACGATCAGATGCTGAGGGTGAAGCAGATGGAGTTAAGGGGCGGCGCTGATGAGATGGGCTCCATCTGCTGCGATCTGCCTCAAAGCGTTCCCGCTCCCGCTCACGTTCCCGCTGGATATAGCTGTACTTCCTGATATCCTCAAAGGGGTCTCGATAATCTCTGTATTCACGCGGATCCTCGTGATAACCGGGATCAAAGTGTTCCCCTTGGTAATGGTCCAATTCTGCATAGCGATCTCGGCTGCGACCAGGGTAGTCTCGACGGGGGTCTTCAGCGTAAATGCCAGGAGTCCTTACATTCTCATAATATGCTCTTTCTGTTGAAAATTCATGATACGGTGGTCTCCGCTCATCTCTGGAAAAAAGGGAATTGGCCTATAATTAATACATCATAAATCAATCTGTATGCATAAATTATGTTTGATGCTTTTACCTACTTCTTTCCACACTAATTACAGCACTCACCTCCTTTCTGTTGGAATATCATAGAAGTCATGTATGTCCTGCCCTGATGCCTGCATAGAACGGTAGAAAGCAATTTGACTCTCCTGACTGGCAAAATCAACCTGAATGGAAGCAGCAAACATGTTATATTCAGCAGACTCAATAAAACTGCAAAAATACAAAGAGATATATTTCTATATACACGATTATAAAAACTAGTCAGTTGCCAAGTACCTTAATTTTGTTTCCTCCGATCTTCCATCCTTTGGTTTCCCTAACAGCCGCTTGGGCAAAATCAGTGTTGTTGTACAGAATGAGAGCCATTCCCTTTAACCTATCAAATACAACCTGGGAAAGAAGCACAAAGTTAGCCTCCACACTAAGCCAGTAAAAATCAAAACAGTGTCAAACTAATCACAAACACAGGCTTCCTAGTTCTTTGGACTCTACCTTGACGACGGGTCCATAGCGACAGAAGTGTCGCGTGAGGTACTGTTCTGTGATATTTGAGGTCAGTCCATCTAACCACACACATGCGGTTGGCATACTCTTCCCAAAACCAAGCTGTAATCAAGTACAAGCAATCATTAAAAATGATGCAGTCCACTATGACAGATGGCCCTTTTTTCCCTTAAAACAAGGGTGTTATGTGCACAAGCTATAAGCCAAAGGTTCACAAACTTTTTTTGTCAGCTGAACTTATATGATCTAAATTATTTACTTAAAGTAACCCCTGAAATTTTAAGTAATGTGAAGTGAATATTACATTAACATATTTTCTGATAAAAAAAAAAAAAAATCTAGATCTACATGATGGACCACGTTTGAATTTATCCAATGTTTTTATAATTTGGTAAAAGATGAAAACATGTTGGCTCTTCACAAATCACTCGTACCCCCTGCAGTGTTTTTTTTACAAACTCCTGTTTGGGAAACCCTGGAATAAAGCAAAAATGCATCTGCCAAAACATAAAAGAAAATACCTTAAGTCTGTTGGTGCCAAGATACTCTCCATCCATTTTCTTAATGGCTTTACAAACACTTGCAATATCAGAGTACTGAACAAATGCATACTGGGGAATGCCATTAACCTTCTTGATGTCAATATCCTGAAATCAATACAAAAAAAGCCATGGCATAGGTTACAGGTGTAAAACAAGTTTGCTGCACAGTTTTCTCAAATCTCATAATAAATCATGCATCACAGCCCCTTCCTTAAACAGGCAGGAGCACACATTCAACATGGCCTTCACATTGATCATCAGTGAAACAGGATGGGACATGTGCAAGTTTAAAATCCCCAAAACATGTTTTCCACATATACTGTACATCACATTTTAATTGACATATGTACCATTATATAAATACAAATTAGAAGTCGGCAGATTTTGCATTGTGCTGATTTGATAACGAGTTGAAAGGCAGTTAGTGTGCCAGTAGATTTTAAAATTGGTAGCATATATTTAATGTTCTTAGTCTTTCCTTCCTGTGATGGGGAAGGCAGACAGTTTTAGTCATGCCTCGATTCAAATATTGAGAGTAATTTCTTTGGATCCTGGGGTTTATTTAGTATAATCTATTGCTGTCGACCTCATGCCATTCTGATTGCCTCTTATTGGTGATATATGAGTTTATTAATGGCCTGAGGTCAGAGGGTGGTATCAGACATTCAGATATCTCCAAGTTTAATGCCTCTTTTGCAGCTATATCAGCTTTTTCATTTCCTGCCAGACCCATATGTCCCAGCACCCAACAGAGTATATAGTTGATCATATGTTTATGATTATGGGATGATCGGTCTCCATAGATTCAAGAAGACTTTGAGTCTGAAGCGATTATGCTCAATGTTTTCCAGTGCCAGTAGCAGCGCTCAGACCTCAGCTGTGAAGATAGAGCTCTGTTCTGTATCTGTATGCCATATAGTTGCTCTCCAATCGCTACTGCTGCCGATACGCTGTTATCCGAGTTTGTCTGCATATTGTAAGGCCAGTTTCAGATGCCTATTCTGGAGGGAAGGTTCACCGGCTTCTGTATAAAGGCTTTGAATGGGACTTGTTCTGAAGGCTCCAAGAGCTAGACGTATTCTGTGATGGTATGTTGTGTTCGACGATACACAATACTGCCATAATCAATATATAAACTTTGAAAAATGATGGGGTCAATAACTTTGTACTATTGATTTTGATGCTGAATAAAGTCACTGAAAGAATGCTGTGGATCTCCCAGCTCTTGTACACGTGGGTTTGATAGTGTCGTTCCTCCTTGAACACACAAACATCTGTTTGCCAAGAAGTTGGAGATAAAGACGTGTATGTTGCCTCTGAGCCCCAAGTTCATACAGGTCTTCCATATCTCCAGGTGGTGATAGTTATATTTTTCCAATATGGGTTAATGATTGTGAACTGTTCTGCAACAGCTGGAAACACCCACAAGCCCCCGCGTGCTTGGAGATAACACAAGTGCCGCGTTTCCACTTTGAAGGACGCAGCGCATGCATTTCATTAAATCGTATTATTTTATAATGACATTAGGCCATATCAATATTTCCATCTTTCCACCCCCAAATTTAAGACCTCTTTAAATAAAAAATAAGACATTTGTTGTATAATGTAAGATTTTTAAGAACTTATGACGTACATTTTGGAAAACTGAATTTAAGACATTTTAAGGATCCGCGGGTTCCCTGTGAAAGCATACAGTAAGTTCTCACTCAGTCCAATTAGTGACAAAACACTTCAATTCTACACCACTAGTCCAGATCCAATCACAATTTAATTGATTTAATCTTACCACTATCTCTCCAAACCGCTGGAAGACATCAAGCAACTGCTGATAATTAGTCGTCTTCTCCAGATTTCCTATAAACAATGTACGGGTGGCCTTTGGATGAAACTCATCAATACGTCCATCCAGGGGCCGAAACTCATTCTCACTTTCCGTCTCTGTTAGAGGTCAAATTGACAAAATGTACCATCATCTAAACTCGGCTGGCATTTACAAGCACAAGGCATTACTGCGACAGATGCTCACCAGGGCCGTTCCAGGCAGTCACCTCAATCAGCATCCCAAAGAACAGCTTTCCCTTGGACACACTGAGAGCCTTTTCCTGGTCCTCCTGTTGTCTGAAGAACACTAAGCCGTAACGCTCTTCCGAAGCTCCATGGATCTGCACTGATGTCACTTTACCATACTTCTTAAACTCATGGAAAAGCCCATCTTTCAAGCTCGTATCTGAAAAAGCACAGACATGGTCAGGAATGGCTGAAATGTACTAGAGCATCAGCTCATTAATACACCCTTCACCTAAATTGTATGTTTCAAAGTAAAGGCCAAAGTATACTTCGGTTTCAGCATCGCTGTTCGCTCCACGCACATCATGTGATGCAGATTTCATTATCAGCCCAGGATGTGCAGACTGATTTATTGCCATGTTGGCACATGCTTCATGTATGTTGGCATTTAGTTTGAAAGGCAATGCGGTCAACCGGGCATGATCCAGAATGCAGAAAAGTGAAGTCTGTAATTTTTGTGCCACCAAACAGAATGACAAAAATAATTTGGGTTTTTAAACAGATTCCATAAATCTCCCCCATCTTGGTTGGTCACTTTTAGGTGAAATCAACCTACAAAATAGTTACTTATAGTCCAAGCTGCATATTAAGCTGACACTAGAAAGCATTTTAATCATTAATATAATCTTATCACGTGACTTGAGCATGTTACCATGGAGATGTAGCGCGTGTGGAGGCTTCACGCTATTCTCTGCAGCATCCACGCACAACTCACCACACGCCCCACCGAGAGCGAGAACCGCATTATAGTGACAACGAGGAGGTTACCCCATGTGACACTACCCTCCCTAGCAACCGGGACAATTTGGTTACTCCATGTGACTCTACCCTCCCTAGCAACCGGGCCAATTTGGTTACCCCATGTGACTCTACCCTCCCTAGTAACCGGCCCAATTTGGTTACCCCATGTGACTCTACCCTCCCTAGCAACCGGCCCAATTTGGTTACCCCATGTGACTCTACCCTCCCTAGCAACTGGCCCAATTTGATTACCCCATGTGACTCTACCCTCCCTAGCAACCGGACAATTTGGTTACCCCATGTGACTCTACCCTCCCTAGCAACCGGCCAATTTGATTACCCCATGTGACTCTACACTCCCAAGCAACCGGCCCAATTTGGTTACACCATGTGACTCTACCCTCCCTAGCAACCAGGCAAATTTGATTACCCCATGTGACTCTACCCTCCCTAACAACCGGCCCAATTTGGTTACCCCATGTGACTCTACCCTCCCTAGCAACCGGCCCAATTTGGTTACCCTATGTGACTCTACCCTCCCTAGCAACCGGGCCAATTTGGTTGCTAAGGAGACCTGACTGGAGTCACTCAGCACGCCCTGGATTCAAACTCACGACTCCAGGTGTGATAGTCGGCGTCAATACTCGCTGAGATACCCAGACACCCCCACAATGAGGACTTTAAGACATCATTGTGAAACTGCCTTGAACTGATGCATGTTGTGAAATAGAGTTAGGTTAGTTGAAATTACTTGACTTCAAAAAAATTACACCAGCTTTAATGAGACTAAAATGTGGAGTGCTTCAGGGCCTTACACCTTCATAAGATGTGCAAGATAAGAAATCACCTGTGGATCGTGTTGGGAGGTTCTGGACTCTGATCCCAAAGCTCCTTCGAGGCTCATCAGAGTCCAGAGTGAGCATAGGAGCCGCCGGAGGAGCATGTGTCGCTGCAGACTGAAGAGAGCGTGCTCGAGATCCTTCACTAGAGCTGCTGTTTGAATCACTGCTGCCAGACAAGAGACAAACCTCTTAAGCACATAATCCCAGTAAATACATTCAGACATGCATTCATTAATCATATAACATGCATACACTTCAAAGTGAACATGCAGCACTATGTTCTGTATGTAGTGCCGTGCATGTACTCCGATGAGACCAGATCTCTGGTGGTGCTCCAAATTTGGTTTGCTTTAATTCGGCTTTCACACTGAAAGTTAAACTGCCCTTTTACAGCTATTGCTTTATATTTGCAGATGAATTACAAGAACACCATACTGTCAAACACGGTAAAAACATCAAAGATCAGACGGTCTCAACCAGTAAAACAAGCACAAAGTGAGGAAAAGATTTATTATTTATTATTAACACATGTGGATTTTTGTGACTCGTAACTTACAAACAGGACATGACAACAGCAGATGGTTCTGAATAAAACAAGCCCAAATGTTACTTTTCTGCAATTTTACACAAATCATAATGTGTCTGCATTGATCAAGCTCAAACATTTCACTTAGTTTCTAAAGTTATTGTAATATAACTGAACATTTATCTGTTTTACTAGCAATTTACTGGCAAGCCCATACTGAGTGATGGCTAATTTAATATTAAATACATTTTAGGATAAATCTGCAACACCGTTCTGGATTTATTTTCTTTATTTAAATGTTAGAAATGATTCGGGCTGAGAATCGATTTATATAGATTTATAATTTATACATTTTGTTTTCTCAGGTCAAACAAGAACTAACAAGTGTGCAAAACAGAAAAACAAATAAAGGTGATTGAGACGTTGATTTAGCCACGCCCCTTTTACCACAACAACAGCGGATACCGTTAAAAACCGACACAAAGCACGTTCACAATGTTGTCAAACACAACAGTAGCGAAACAGCTGATAAATTATAAATCAGAAAATGCCATTAAACCTCCATAATTCACAGCAACATCAACACTATGAGAGAGAGATCACAACACTTATTTCATTAATATCTCTCAGCGAGTAGAAACAATTAAATCACTTTCATCACCTTTAATCATTTAAATAATAATAATAATAATAATAATACAAAAGTTTGTCCCTTGATGTCATTTGTGTTATTAATGTTAAAAACATGTATTTTGTGGAAAATATGTTCGGAGGAAGAAGAGGCTGCTCAAATGTGAAAAGCAAGTTTTGAACTATTAAATGACTGATTTTAATATGCTATTGGTTTTGTTTACTGCTCAAAACAGCGATCTAAACTACATTCAATAATAAAATAAACATTTGTCCTTTTAGAATAAAAATAATGTCATAAGGGCTGTTGATTTAATGCATTAATTCAATGCAATTAATTATATTAAAAACGTCCCGGGCCGTAATGTGGAATATTCCTTCAAGACGTGTTTTCCCAAGGTCCTGCTCTTTACTTTTAAGCCTGATAAAGTGATCGATCAGTGGTTATCTTGCAATTGATCGATTTATTGATCACCTTTATTTTATCCAGCCTTATAAATGACATGAAATTGTTCATGTTTTACTAGAAAATAAGGAAATCACAAAAAGCAGGGTTAGTAAATAAAGCTCATTTAAAATAAGGAGAGGTTCAGTGTTACCTGCCGCTTCCAGTGCTGCTGGTGCTGCTGACTGAATCGGAGCTTGAAGACGGGCTGCGTGAGCGTGACCGCGGGCATCGTCCAGGGGAAACTGGGGCTCTTTTTGGGGAGTGCGGGGCTTTAGGGGTCTGTCCTGCGCTCCTCTGGGGTGATGGGTGCCGGGAATGGGAAGAATGCGAGGACCGACTCCGCCGATGGTGGTACGTCCGATCCGTACGCCGACCCCGGTCGTCGCGGTAAGGGTCACGGCGAGTTGAACTGGACATGGTGAAAGGGTCACGAATTCGAGACTCAAAGTGAGTCTCTGGAGTGTCAAAGCCACCGCTAATAGTGCTTGCTACCGGGCTGGAGCTGACCCCAGAGCTGAACACAGAGCGGTCCCGATAATAGTCCGTGTTGTAATGCCGCAGCCTGTCAAAAGTGCCGCTGCGTCCATGATGTCCGTACGGACTGTGTTCATACGCTCGATCCCGACTGTCAGAGCTGCTGTGAGAGAGACACAAAGAGGAAATATACAAACTTAGAAACCTTGACATTATAACCACCAAGTAATTCACATTGATTTATACCAAGGAAGTAAATATGCCTTTCAACACTAAAACTGACATTTTTCTACTGGGCCAGGCTGGGGAATTTGGGATACCTCAGTTTCAGAAACAACAGATTACCAGAAGACTGGTTTACTGAACGATGGTGAGGGCCTATTTCGCTCAATCATGCAACTATTACAACCATTTTTCAACGTTTAGACCTGGTTTTGATATTAAGGCCTTTGCACACCAGAGGCGACGTGATAACGAGAAACGATTCGCAGACAAAAGGCTCGTTCAAAGATAGGTGAATGATCATCTTAGTGGAGGTCGAGCGATAGTGGATTTTGTCAATACCAATAACTCAAGGTGGAGGGAAAAGCCGAGAACCGTTTAACCAGCCAATAGTTTCAAGACTCAATTTATACAATATAAAAATATATATATTCTTTCTTTACTACGGGGGGTAATGACAAAGTGTCCAAAATGGTTAGAATCCCATAAGTAGTTTTTTGTTCATCCAAAATCTCAATAATTACCAGAAAAAAAGATTATGTGCATAACACAAGTACTCTTATTTTGAAATGACAAAATAAAAACTATGGACATTGATTTTTGCCGATAAAGGCTTGTTCCAAAAAGCAACACATATCTACCTCTAATCGTTAGCACATTTATGCCTTTACAATAGGTGGCGCTAATTGACATGTAACTTCACAATAGTGTAAAACCTTTCAGCTGCACTGCCTTTCACCCATCATGGATGAGAATAACTACCATTGAATTACAAAAGACAATAAAACAAAGCCCCGCCCAGACTCCAAGCTCATGCGGGTCGACAGAATGTTGACATGCTAATAACTCATCATTTTAAAGGATTTCTGGGCTTCAGTCCAGTATGTTTCCTTGTTTAACTTCACCTCTGGTCATGGTGGTGTTTAGATGGATGGTGAGGCTTTTAAGGTGGGGTGAATCTGTAATCTCTCATCCAGTTTGTTTGCTGGCTTCCATGACTGCATATCGCAGTGTTGTTTACCTGCAGACTTGTTCAAATCTGGCAACCCGGCGGTGTGGAAATACTATTAGTGAGTGGGCGGGGTCACACAACCAAAACACAAACAGAAATTCCGACCCGGAAACGTCACGGTAGAATATACTGACTGTAGCATTGCTGTCGGAGAAGCCGGTATTTCAAATTAGCATGTTTCCTAATTCTCTAATGACATATTATGGTAATTTATGATTTAGTACAGTAACAATATTACATATAGCACCTTTAAAACCTTGCATGTTAAGAATTAAACATAATAACCCAAAACCCATCTTCTATCCGACCCATTATTAGATATTTTACTGGTAAGCCCAATACAGCTGTTAACAACAGCACAGCAATAACAGAACTGGTGTACAGTCACAGCAACAGTATTAATATTAGGTGAAGAAAAACACTTAAATATACACTCCCCGAATACTTGATTATGAACACTACGGTCCCTTAAACTGCTGTTGTAGCCCGTCCGCCTCCAGGTTCAACATGTGCTTTCAGAGATGATATTCTTCTCAGCACAATCATACAGAGTGGTTATCTGAGTTACCGTAGCCGTTCTGTCTGACCATTCTCTGTTGACCTCTCTCATTACTCTTCATCTGGTGAATATATAGGCTATAAAAAGCTTCATTTGCTAATTTCAAACATATAGAGCATTGTAACAGATTTATTTCAGCCTTGTTTAAAGTTAAAAGTCCAGCTTGGGACTTTGATTGCACACTAAACTGCTTCTGTGATTTTATTCATTTTAGACTCTCGGTCTGTGCCAGTCATATTAAGGAAAGACTAAGAAATGTTTCATCAATCTATAAATCATTAAAAATACAAAAACTGAACCGATAATCTTTTTTCGTCCTTTTCCACCACCTTGGTTATCAGCAAAGTCTACTCGGTGTATAGGGATGGGCGATATATTGAATATTCACGATATTAGCGTGATCATTTGGCTGACAATATAAAGCAATAACGTGAATATGGCGATGATTTGAATGTGCTTTTTATTTGGCCATTAAGTTTCATAAAGAGTGCATCAGTAGAGTAATTGAACTATTCCTTCAGGGCAGCACAATTCATCAAAATAACACAAAATGGCAATATGGTCAAGTGATAATAACATTGCATTGGGCTGGGATAAACGGTAGATAAACGGTCTATGCGCTTCAGACTGGGTGACGGGTAGGGCTGGGACAACGCAAAATATGCGCGTCGATTTGTCAGACCCCAAACAAAGATGGCGGCGCCGGAGAGTATTAGCAACTCGAGTGGCTCCTCAGACTATCAGAAGTGCAAGGCAGCACGCACTCGTTCCTCTAAAGTACGGGAATTCTTTAATTTAAAAGGAAACAATTCCGTGATGTGTCGTCTTTGCAAAATGGAGATGGCCATCCATTCTAGCACCACAGCAATGCACCAGCACCTGAAGAGGCGATAACAGCTGCAGATAACAGAGCACTCGATGTTGGAGTAGGCTATAATACATTGTCGACACTTAAAAGTTTTCATTTATAGCTATTAATAATGCGCTTATAGCTATGAATGTCGTGAAAAACACATAGGACACTGACAACGCGCTGACAGACAGGACTATGTGTTTTCAACATAAATGGTCAATTCTGCTGGTTCAGGGAGGACGCCATGACAGGCTGCTGGCTCCCACTGTCGCTGTTCATTTATTTATGTTTTGTTGGAAAAGCACTCTCTGTATTAGCTTAAAGCCCTCAAGTTTACATTGGTTACTGTATTCTTTCAATTGCTCTAAACAAGTATTTTGGGTGACCTTTTTATTTTTTTATTGAATGCTAGACATTAAGTTGTTATTTTAATCTGAAAGAAGAATTACAAGATGCACTTTTTTCAGTAAGCTAGGCCTGTGTTTTCAAGGTTTTATTGAATGCTACCTCTGACTAAGAATGCATTACATTCACTTGTATAGTCTTTTATTTGGGAATTTTAAGAGCAATAAACATATACTGCAATGTTAAGGAATTCATGTTTTTGTCATTCAGATATGTAAATCAACATGTATAAATTGCTATTAGTCAATTAATGGGGAGATAATCGAATCAAAATCGAACTGAAAAAAATGAATCGTTAGATTAATCGATGCATCCAAAAATAATCGTTTATCCCAGCCCTAGTGACGGACTGTTTTAAGCACTTTTAGAGTAGATCACTGTGAAAGTACTAGAGCTGCACGATTAATCGTTAAGAGATCTCGATCACGATCTCATTTCTAAATGACAATGATTCTGCAATATATATTAATGTTCCAGTGGCATGCATTTGTAAAGCAGTCAAATCGAAATGTAAAATTCACTTCAAGACGTGTTTTTAGTTGTTGAAAAACTTGATATGGCCTCTACAAACACAGTGCTCATGCACGAGATGCTGAATAAACTAAAACACAAAGGCCAAAGACTGTCCAGCACACAGCTGAGGGCAGCCACGATTAGATGACAGAAATACTGGCATTACCCAGATGGGACACACGACTGCTCCCAAACGCTCACATGAGTCTCGTGATGAACGCAGCGCTCCTGCACTGTTTGTAATCAAAACACCCCTCGTTAGGTGATATTAAACAGCTGTTAAACAGACGGGATTCAATGTGCGGTCTTGCCGAGTAATTACAGCAAACACACACACACACACACACACACACACACACATTACTGTAGAAGCAGACGGGACAAATTCAAAGTGTTCGATGTATATAAGCTGTATCTAATAATGACAGTAATGAGTGTCACATATTAAAGTGCTTTTGCAGTAAATTTCCTTTTTAATGTTTTTATATTATAATTGTTTAGATGTTTCATTGTTTATTCTGATTTCCATTTAATTACTCTTGAATAATTCCTTTAAAAGCTCGAAGATTTACAAGTGAAACACTGAAGGCCTCTTTTCATTTAAATTTATATATTTTTTAACTTTTGTAAAAAGTTTTATTGCATATTTGCTTAAAAGTGCCACACCAAGTTAACAGAAGTGTTAATGAAGCTTTTTTCTGCTCGTTTTGTTTTTTACTTGTGAGAAACTGGTTAAATGTTTTTAACAGGATTTCTTCTGGTTTATAATGTATTCGTTACACCCTCTTGTGGACTTGGGACATTTAAAATGTATATATTTGATTTACAACTTTATTGCCTTTTTCACAGATTGAAGCAGAGCACATTTGGTCAGATGTTGTTACTTTAATACCCTTATGTCCAGGTTTAGTAAATCACTGAAATAAGCATTTTTCTTCAGAATCATGAGAATCGTGATCTTTATTCTAAGAAACAAATCGTATTTATCCAGAATCGTGCATCTCTATAAAGTACTGAATGTTCATCTTTAGTAACCGCTACAAATTATGATAGAAATCCCTAAAGTTGGCATAACACAAGTGTCCACCAGCGCTTCATCAGATGCGGAGCATTGTACACACAATAAATAATAATGACAATTCAATATTATAAAAATAAACCTGACTGGGTCCCCCAGTAATAATTTAGTATCATGCATTCAACCGGTGAATAACGCTTTATTTTAGCCTCCATGCATCATAGTATATAAAATAGTCCTGCAACTAATGAGTATTTTGATAAGACTAATGTATTTAAAACGATTAATCATTTTAAATCATTTTAAATCCTATTGTTATCAAGCGTTTTTGTTTTGTTTTCTATTTAAAATGATCTATAAATCCTTAAGAATAAACATTTACGGGAGTCTGGGCATCTCAGCGAGTATTGCCGCTGACCATCACTCCTGGAGTCGCGAGTTTGAATCCAGGACGTGCTGAGTGACTCCAGTCAGGTCGCCTTAGCAACAAATTGTCCCGGTTGCTAGGGAGGGTAGAGTCACATGGGGTAACCTCCTCGTGGTGGTGATTAGTGGTTCTCTCAATGGGGCGTGTGGTGAGTTGTGTGTGGATCGTGGAGAGTAGCATGAGTCTCCACATGCTGTGAGTCTCCGCGGTGTCATGCACAACGAGTCACGTGATCAGATGCGCAGATTGATGGTCTCAGAAGTGGAGGTAACTGACACATGTCCTCCACCACCCGGATTGAGTCACTACGCCACCACAAGGATTTAAGAGCGCATTGGGAATTACAAATAAAATAAACATTTAATAAAGAAGCAACACAGAAGATATTTATACTTGCTCTCAGAGTGTATCTTGAATAGACCTATAAGTGTATTTTTGTTCTTCTGTGAGTGCTGTAAAGACAAAATATACTTATATTCCAGATCTATTCTCTAAAACATGTCTAAATATCTTATATGCTGCTTCCCAATTGACTGCATCTTTAAGACTTTTCAGATATTCTCAAATAATTAAAATATTATATTCAACATTCTCCGATAACATTTGTATCTTCTGCAGTATAGCTCCTAAAGTAAATGTACGTAAGGAGTTTTAGATATAGATAGATAGATATTGGAAAACAAACCAAAAAACAATTATTTTGTATCGTATAATGGGCTGACTACACTCAACTATTTGTTCATTTCGATCAATTTGTAACTCACTAAACTAATACTCTTAATAGAGCTGCGCATCGCATGTTTTTTTCTCAATAAGATTTCACTGTGACACATATATGATGATCCACTACATCACGATCCATCACGTTATAATCTAGCTGCAGCAAGTACGTGTGAGGGATAAGCGTCTCCGCGCGAGACAGGCTGGGAGAAGTCAGAAACTCACACAGTTGTTCACACGTCCTACATATCCATAACATAGTTTAGTGTGCGTCTGGACAGTGAGCTGTTCTCTCCTCAATCAAGTGCTGATCATTAGCGCTTCACATGATCTCACGTTGTGTTAAAGAAGATCAAATGACTATCTGACAATGAAACTTTTTTTAGATATTGAATATTTATATCATTTTGAAGCCATATCGCCCAGCCCTACAGCTGTACCTAATTAAGTGCTCAGTGTGTATATATATATATATATATATATATATATATATATATATATATATATATATATATATACATACACACACAGCTCTGGAGAGACAACTGAAAACAGATGAAGTCAAAAGTTTACATACATTTTAGCCAAATACATTTAAACTCAGTTTTTCACAATTCCTGACATTTAATGGTAGAAAACATTCCCTGTTTTAGGTCAGATAGGATCACTTGTTTAACTTGGGTCAAATGTTTTGGGGATCCTTCCACAAGCTTCTCACAATCAGTTGGTGAATTTTGTCCCATTCCTCCAGACAGAACTGGAGTAACTGAGTCAGGTTTGTAGACCTCATTGCTCACACACACTTCTTCAGTTCTGCCCATTTCTATGGGATTGAGGTCAGGACTTTGTGATGCCCGCTCCAATACCTTGACTTTGTTGTGCTTAAGCCATTTTGCCACAACTTTGGAGGTGTGCTTGGGGTCATTGTCCATTTGTGACGAGCTTTAACTTCCTGTCTGATGTCTTGAGATGTTGCTTCAATATATCCACATAATGTTCCTTCCTCATGATGTCATCATCTATTTAGTGAAGTGCACCAGTCCCTCCTGCAGCACCCCCACAACATGATGCTCCACCCCCACAACATGATGCTGGCCCCCCCCCATGTTTCACGGTTGGGATGGTGTTCTTCACCCTTTTTCCTCCAAACATAACGATGGTCATTATGGCCAAACATTTACATTATTGTTTCATCAGACCAGAGGACATTTCCCCAAAAGTGAGATCTTTGTCCCCATGTGCATTTGCAAACTGTAGTCTGGATTTTTTATGGTGGTTTTGGAGCAGCGGCTTCTTCCTTGCTGAGCAGCCTTTCAGGTTATGTCCATATAGGACTCATTTTGCTGTGGATCTAGATACTCGTCCACCTGTTTCCTCCAGCATCTTCACAAGGTCCTTTGCTGTTGTTCTGGGATTGATTTGCACTTTTCACACAAACTACGTTCATCTCTAGGAGACAGAATGCGTCTCCTTCCTGAGCGGTATGATGGCTGTGTGGTTGTGTGGTCACATGATGGCGTCTCCTTCCTGAGCGGTATGATGACTGTGTGGTCACATGATGGCGTCTCCTTCCTGAGCGGTGTGATGACTGTGTGGTCACATGATGGCGTCTCCTTCCTGAGCGGTGTGATGGCTGTGTGGTCACATGATGGCGTCTCCTTCCTGTGCGGTGTGATGGCTGTGTGGTCACATGATGGCGTCTCCTTCCTGTGCGGTGTGATGGCTGTGTGGTCACATGATGGCGTCTCCTTCCTGTGCGGTGTGATGGCTGTGTGGTCACATGATGGCGTCTCCTTCCTGAGCGGTGTGATGGCTGTGTGGTCACATGATGGCGTCTCCTTCCTGAGCGGTGTGATGGCTGTGTGGTCACATGATGGCGTCTCCTTCCTGAGCGGTGTGATGGCTGTGTGGTCACATGATGGCGTCTCCTTCCTGAGCGGTATGATGGCTGTGTGGTCACATGATGGCGTCTCCTTCCTGAGCGGTATGATGGCTGTGTGGTCACATGATGGCGTCTCCTTCCTGAGGGGTATGATGGCTGTGTGGTCACATGATGGCGTCTCCTTCCTGAGCGGTATGATGACCGTGTGGTCACATGATGGCGTCTCCTTCCTGAGCGGTGTAATGACCGTGTGGTCACATGATGGCGTCTCCTTCCTGAGCGGTGTGATGACCGTGTGGTCACATGATGGCGTCTCCTTCCTGAGCGGTATGATGACCGTGTGATCACATGATGGCGTCTCCTTCCTGAGCGGTGTGATGACTGTGTGGTCACATGATGGCGTCTCCTTCCTGAGCGGTATGATGACTGTGTGATCACATGATGGCGTCTCCTTCCTGAGCGGTATGATGACTGTGTGATCACATGATGGCGTCTCCTTCCTGAGCGGTATGATGACTGTGTGGTCACATGGTGTTTATACTTGTGTACTATTGTTTGTACAGATGAATGTGGCACCTTCAGGTGTTTGGAAATTGCTCCCAAGGATGATCCAGACTTGTGGAGGTCCACAATAGTTTTCTGAGGTTTTGGCTGATTTCTTTTGATGTTCCCATGATGTCAATCAAAGAGACACTGAGTGTGAAGGTCTTAAAATACATCCACAGGTACACCTCCAGTTCAGTACACCTTTATCAGAAGCTAATTGTCTAAAGGCTTGACATCATTTTCTGGAGTGTATGTAAACTTCTGGATTTGTGATTATAGTCAATTAAAAGTGACACAATCGGTCTGTAAACAATTGATGGAAAATTACTCGTGTCATGCACAAAGTAGATGTCCTAAACGACTCGCCAAAACTATAGTTTGCTTATATTAAATCTGTAGATTGGTAAAAAGAGTTTTAATGACTTCAACCCATGTGTATGTAAACTTCTGACTTCAAATATAATGCAAAGAAATGTACAGCCCAATCTCCAGCCCTGAACCCCATTGAACACCTCTGGAATGTGATCAAGAGGAAGATGGACGCACACAAGCCAGGAGTGGCATAAAGTCACCCAACAGCAATGTGAAAGACTGGCAGAGGGCATGCCAACAGCAATGTGAAAGACTGGCAGAGGGCATGCCAAGACACATGAAAGCTGTGATTGAAAATCAGGAATATTCCAGCAAATATTGATTTCTGAACTCTGTTAAAACATGAACATTGTATTAATTAATAATGAATATGAACTTGTTTTCTTTGCATTATTCCAGGTCTGAAAACAGCATCTTTTGTGTCATTTTCTGCAAATAAATGCTGTAAATGACAATTTTTGTGGAAATTGGCAGAAATGCTGTCAGGACTTTATAGAATAAAACACAAATGTTCATTTTACTCAAACACACACTTATAAAGAGTAAACTGATGATTTTGCAGTGGTTTCTTAATTTATTTTTCTCCAGAGCCGTGAAAATACACACACACGCACGCGCACACGCGGTCAGAGGCTTTGAAACAATTGACTGAAATCTTCTTGTGATCTTAAAAATCTTTTGATCTGAAGGCGTGTGCATGTCACGAGTTCATGTATGTAATTCTACACAAAGAGGCACTACTGTGAAGATGCTAAAATTTAACGCAGTTTGGATTTATTTGGGATTTTGTTTAGTCACAACATAGTTCCCCAAGTTCCATTTATGTTATCCCAGTTTTGACGACTTTACTATTATTCTAAAATGTCAAAAAAGGATGAAAAAAAAAAAACAATAAAAAAATTAATGAGTGTTTCCAATCTTTTGACCGGTAGTAAGTATGTATGTATGTATATATATATATATATATATATATATATATATATATATTAAAAAAAGCAGCTTTGTCGATGTGTGAATGTTCGCTCCAAGGGTGAGAATAAACCTCACAGGAATCCATTTCATTTAAAAATGTTAATCACGGACAAATTCACGAGGATTCACGGCAAAAAGTCACATTTGTTGTGCAACGGCCTTAACAGTTGACCATATAGATAAACTGACATCTGCCAACGGGACGAAAAAGAAACAAAACTCTTGACAAAACTATATGTACTTTAATAATCTGATCAACCATGCTGAATAATGACTCCTGAAACTGGAAATTATACAGGATTGAAGAACAAGTACTAAACCAGGAGCAGGACAGCGCTCCGAGATGTCCAGAGGGACAGAAAGGTTAAGAACACAAGCGACTAGCTATAAGATGTCATTTAACTACAGGTTAGTGAATCACAGGGGTTAAGAGACAGGGTGCTAGGTAAGAGAAAGCACAGAGATGCATAATGCAACGCAATACCAACCTTTTGAGAGCAGTAACTGACCCTACATATTCCCAATACAATATAGGAGGAATTTTGTGTGAGCCAAAAACACTGACGCCGAAAAACGGAAGATAAAGTCCTGATTCCCATCTTCATCCGTCAGGTGAAATAGGGCTGCATCGGCGCTCCATAGACTGTTAGTTATTTTGCTAAAAAATATATATATTCCTGACTCTTGTCTGAACAGAAAACCACTGTTGATGGTCTCTAAAAGGCAGTTTTCCATTGGTAACATGAGGAATAATCCAAACACTAATCTCAAGACTGTACACTCAATGGGGCGGGGGGAAATAAATCAGTGTCGTACGGTGGCAAAAAAACAAGTCTGTAATTCCAGTCTGTATTCCATGTATTAGTTCCTCAGAGAACACAGTCAGGAAGAGTTCTGGAAATTCCTGAAAGGATGAAGCTTCCATGACATCTAAAGTCTATCGGAGCGTGTACATCCACATTAGATCAGGTAATCCAGCAATCCTACACCTTTACATCCAACAGGAGTTTACATCCAACTTTTACGCCATAGGAATCTTCCTCATTCCGGCCGTGTGGTCTTCTGGTCTTCAAAGCTTCGGTTAAACATCCACTGGATCCAGCTCTGCACGATTCATGTTTATGTCCCTCTCTAAGAATGACGTGTGGTGAAAACGAATGGGAATGATGGAGCCCTGACAAACACTTACTCCACATGGACCCTCACTTACATCCTGTCCTAAATCCAGCGATCTTTATGAGTCTTGCGTTTTTCTGGCTTCGTCTTAATCCATGGTAGTGATACACATCCACGGCAGACCATGACAAACAGTTAGCACAATGATCAAATGAGTGATGGGAGAATCGTGCAAGGCAAATGAAAAGGGAATAAAAGACTTTTGATACCTCGGAAACTACTTTCCCATTAAAACTCTTGCGTTTAATCCATTATTGGCATATACTTCCAAAGCACGCGATCCAAGGAGTAATATCCGACATTTCGGGGAACGACTAATATCCAAAACTCACCCGTTCTCCGGCATCGTAATATCCAAACTGACCAGGATATTTTCCAATGGTGTATTATCCAATATGGCTCACACAGTAATCCCACATTTTGAACACACCAATCTAATCCACTCATTCTTACATGATAGACAAGGATTAATAATTCCGTTTGCGAAGTCAGGCCTCAGAGAATGAAGACGGATCCCTAGAATCTGGTCTTATGAATCTGTAATGGAACTGGTCATGTGTTTAACCCAAACTCAACCCTCTGTTATCTGACACCAAGGTCCCTCTGTAGTGCAGAGGGAGCCTGCGTCCACTTACCCGTCTAGTCTGCGTTCATAGCGTCCCTCTCTGGTGTGGAGAGATACCGGAGGTCCGTATACCGGCCCCACGGTGCCCCTCGAGAACCCTGTAACCTCCCTTCCATGACTGCTAGATGGGGTGCTGTCCTCCAGACCCCGGACGGCACTGGGCACTGACCCCGGCTCATTGTAATCGGTACGAAGGTCTCTGTCCCCCATTTTGTTGACGGCATTATGCGCCTTCTGAGCACTTTTAATGTCAACAAAATCCACGAACGCTGCGACGCCCCCCTCAGATCCGCGCTTCCGCAGGACCTTGACGCTCTCCACCCGCCCATACCTGAGAGAAACAGGAAATCCACAGAAAATGTTACAAATTTTTAGGCAAAATATGACCAGACCAAAAAAACAGTCCACCAATAAAAAAGTAAATGCACCTATCAATGTATAACTAATGTAATAGGGCACGTGGATTTATGATGCCAACATAAACATTTATTTAAAAAAAATAACATTTCACTTTTGAACATCCAGAAACTTAAAACAGATTACCAAGATACCAAATGCATAATAAATCATTTGGGTTTAATTAAAGATCTAATGCCAATTTGACAATCGATATTAAAACTGAGCATATTGGGGGGTTCTGGGTATCTCAGCGAGTATTGACCCTGACTATCACTCGTGGAGTCGCGAATTTGAATCCAGGGCGTGCTGAGTGACTCAAGCCAGGTCTCCTTAGCAACCAAATCGTCCCGGTTGCTAGGGAGGGTAGAGTCACATGGGGTAACCAAATTGTCCCGGTTGCTAGGGAGGGTAGAGTCACTTGGGGTAACCAAATTGTCCCGGTTGCTAGGGAGGGTAGAGTCACATGGGGTAACCAAATTGTCCCGGTTGCTAGGGAGGGTAGAGTCACTTGGGGTAACCAAATTGGCCCGGTTGCTAGGGACGGTAGAGTCACATGGGGTAACCAAATTGGCCCGGTTGCTAGGGAGGGTAGAGTCACATGGGGTAACCTCCTCGTGGTCACTATAATGTGGTTCTCGCTCTCGGTGGGGCGTGTGGCGAGTTGTGTGTGGATGCCGCGGAGAATAGTGTGACGCCTCCACACGCGCTACGTCTCCACGGTAACACACTCAACAAGTCACGTGATAAGATGCACGGAGACATGGCTGGAGTCAGTCAGCACATCCTGGATTCAATCTCACGACTCCAGCGGTGATAGTCAGCAGCAATACTCGCTGAGATAAACAGACCCCCCCCTATACAGTTACATACAGTTTTAAGATGTTTGACATTATTATACTTAAGTTTAACCCTTGTGTGTCAATTTAATAAAATTACTAAGAGGACGTTAGAGGACAAAAATGTCTGTGTCAAAAAACTGCCACGATATTATTGTATATATTAATATTATTTTCCACTTTCAATTAGTTAATTTTTTTAACCAACATCAGTACTGATCATAACTACCAAATATTAGTTTTCAGGATATAAATCTTTAAATGCCACTTTGTTTACATAATGCCACTTTTGTTTTTTTTACACACACATACAAAACACACATCATGTATTCAGTCCTGCAGGTCTCTATAATACAGGAACCAGAGAATAGGGGACAAGCTTGTATTTGCTCCACAGGCTAAACATGAGGAAAATGTCCCGAAGGTCACACAAGGGTTAAACAAACACACAATTATTAGCATTAATGCAAACCAAATGAAATCCAGAGACATTTTCAGCATGAAACTCGAAACGGTTTGAACGTGCTGTTTTCACACTGTTCGGTTTAATAAAGTTTATATAAGTGAACCGAACAGAGTTTTATGAAGGATTCGTATCTAAAGTCTCACAGTATGAACACATATAAAGTGTAGTGTTGTTAAACCGGATCAGCCCGTCCGAACACTGTTAGCACACACGAACATACGGAACAGAAAACATGTGTTATTCATGTGTTCATGCGTGTTTTCATGTCGAGAAACAGTCATTAGTTAACCAGCAGACCAGCTAACCGCTAAACATCATGATATTAGTGAGCTGACGGCTCATTTCAGTCCGCACTGGCGTGTTTTTACATGTTAACCCGCTTTAGGGAGTAATTCGGCAGTTTTAATTCGGTTTCATCGCCATTTTGCCGCGCGCGCTGCCTACCGTTTAAAATGCTCCACGATCTTCTCCTCGCGAACATGTTCGGGTAAATTTCCCACCCAGAGGTGTCTGGTTTCCCGAACCATCCTGTGTCGACCGAATCCCGTTCATGCACATATGCGCTTTCGCGTCGTTTAATCTCTGATCGTGAGGTAAAATACACCGTGAGCTCGTGTGAGGAAACAGATCTCGCGACCGTGCGCGTGCGTGTAAGGGAGCGTGCGTGGAGAGGAGCCGTCGGGGACGAGCACCAAAACCTCGCGCGCCCCCGTGCGTGTCACGATCTAATGAAAACACTCCGTTTAACCCTTTATAAACGGATATTATATCATACTAAATTACATTTGGAATATTTTAGGGAAATAAATAACATTTTACATGCTAAAAAAAAAATCCAAGCAAATAAAATATGAATATTAAACGACAAAACGAAAATCTATATTTTAAAATATTACAGTGACCACAGCATCAACACATTCAAGTAGTCGAGCACAATATTGCATATATTACTTTATTTATTTTTTGATAGGATAAGGGTGTGTTATTACAATGGACAAATAATCTGAGATTTGGGTGCTGAATATGTTATTTTTAGTGCATAATACATCAGAGAGTGAGAAGATATTACAGTTAATAAGATTGATTAGATATAATCAGTGGAATGCAGTTACACAGAAA